>JANIJG010018017.1:0-50769 GCA_024611175.1 Megaceryle torquata
GCTCTAGTTGAGGATGGCCCTGCTCTCAGCAGGGGGGTTGGACTAGATGACCTCTAGAGGTCCCTTCCAACCCAGACTTTTCTATGTTTCTAATCATTTTATTTGGAAAAGACCTTTAAGCATTAACCTAACACTGTCAAGTCCACCACTAAACCATGTTGACAGAGGAATATGAAATAATGAGCTGAATCCATCATGGTATTCACAGACAGTTTTCCAGGTGAAAGAATGAAAGCATAAATTAAACAAAAATACAGTTTAATAACTCTAAATTCTTTTCTGTAAACCTAGTGTGGCATATACTGAACACATGATTGTGGAGTCAGGTCAGGAAAATGGAATAGCTGTGTAAATTTTTCCTAGGTAACAATAAAGTAAAATGGAAATTGGAGATGCTCTCTTCCTTTTTTTTTTTTTTTTGTCAGATACAGTTCAGCAGTAAAAACTGTACTATACAATCTAATACTAGCTCAGTTCATATCATATTGGAATGAAAGATGAAAGGATTTCTATATTTATTTACCTGTTATATTTTAGACAAGTGAGGATTTTATCTTCATACAACTCTAGTAATATCAAACAGTGATTTTTTTATTTTTTTTTTTTTTTAATCTGAATCCTTTTACAAAAAATGAGATTACTTACACTGGACTAACACTTCACTACTAATAGCTAGCTTTCTAAGATTTTGAAAATAAAACCGCGTTTCAGGGTGTGAATAAGAATATTCCCTGTCAGAACCTGGGTCCAAATATTAGAGATATGGAAGATACAAATATAGATAAACGTTTCAGTTCAACTCTGTATGACCATCATTTTATTTTAAATATTCACATTTCATTAAAATACTCTGCCAAATAAGAGAACTGGTGTTCTGCAATGGATGCTGGAGCTAATTTGTGTAAAGATAAATGCTGGCATAGAATTGGCATTGGGGGACCTGGATGGGTCTTCTGAACCTCAGTTTTAATTTTGTGTATTTTATTTGATGCTAAAATGAAAATTTAATTCAGGGCATAAAAAATATGCAGTGGCCACACAGTTCATGATAACTCACAGTTAGAAAACCTCCACAAGCTCATAACCAAGCTAGTAGGAGTTCTCAGTTTACCTAATCATTAAGAATAATTCATTAGCAATCAATTTGTGCCTGTAAGAACTGTGGAGACAGTTCAAATTGTTGTTTTATGCTCCCCTGAGTCACACAGATTTCACCATATGTATCATCCAAATGTAGTTTTATATCTGTGAATGTATTGTATTTTTTTTTAACATAATTTTACTTGAAAAAAAAAATCTTGAATATCCCACAAATTTATAAAGATTACTTCACAGTTTGTACATGGAGATATCCCTGATAGAAATGTTAAAGAACACTAGGAAACAAACAGAGACAACAAACCAATTCTAGTAAGGAGGAGATTATAAAAAATATATTATCTTACTCTCAGAGGAAATAAAAATATAAAAGTAAATGAACTAATTAAAAGTCATTTTAAATTAAAGTACCTAATTTCCTGTCTAACTTCCAATGTTTTTATTCCATTTTGTTTAAATTTTCCCTAACCAAACAAAATAAGCTTGCAGAAAGATGTATTATTTTTTGATTCATCCTCTCGCTCTGTTTGCAAGAGTAAAAAAACCCTCATGTAGAGTCCACAGCTATTCACAAGGGAAGACTGCATGTTCATACCTCCCATTACAGAACTAGTTGAAATGGCTCCTTTTACATCTTGAAGTATTATAAATTAAACAGAGGAAGAAAAAGATAAAATCTACTTTACACAAAGTCCAGCACTGTTGTCAATGTTGCTGCCCGTATGATGTGCAGCTCTAACTGGTGCACCCTTGTCATTATCATTGCCTCTGTTTTCACATCATAAGCAGATAAGGCATTAAAATTGGAAAGTAAAAAGTACAGTTTACTACCCTTTCTTTCCAAAGTTATCTCTGGAAGTAAAATTAACCATATTCAGTGTACCAGAATCCAGTATTCTAAGTTCTCTGAGGTTAGCACAAACCTAGAATAGTCTTATTAAAAAAGAGACTGTCTTTCATGACTGAGAACTGATTAGTCAAAGAATAATTCGATAATCTCAAAAAACCCACCCAAAAACCAAATGGTAAAAAGCACTATAATGCATGGAAGTTTTCTCTGGGTCCACAAAATTACAAGAAGCTTCAAATAGAAATTACGAAAAGGAAAAAGTCTGAAATATAGACCTGTTTCTTGCTGTCCTGCTTAATCCTCTGAGTTTGGCAATTGCCTAATTCAAAAAACCTTAGTAGACCTCCTGCCTTCAAAAATCAATTGATAACTAAATACACACACACACACACACAAAACCAAACAAACCACAAACAAAGGAAACATGCATCTGCTATAATAATTAATAAAAGGGGGACTCCTGAACTCCAGGGCAGCCCCATATTAGTCTCTTTCCTCTAGGATAGATCCTTCAGTTTCCAGTAGTTAATGGAGAGCTAGAGCAGAGGGCTTTTACCCAAAACTCAATATCCTGGTGCCAAGCCCAAAAGTGCACTGATTTTCCTCAGTAGGCTGTCCTAGAGAATAGCAATTCTCTGCCATATGAAGGAGTGCAAGAAGATTGAACTACTCACTAGCAGACAACTGCTTGTCAAAACTGGCCTTGAGATTACCCAAAATGCACCTTTTAACCCCTCTTAATCTTATTCCACCAAATTAGCAAAAGTAGGCATAAATTAATTTGTGTCAATCTTGCAATTCCTCTCACAACTGCTATAAACCCCCTTGAAGTTGTGACTCCTAATTATTTCCTTAGAGAAAGGGAAATGCCTCCAGTAACAGCATGTTTGATTCCAGAAGGTGCAGAGTGCCCCATTTGCTCTGTTTCAACACGTAGCCAGAAATAAAGGGTGTGAAGGAGTACCAGGGCACTGGTGTAGACAGTATTTTGCAATGTAAACTATATTGCTTCATTTTTAATGAAAGACTGAAAATGATGACCCAGCTGTTAACCTAGTATAACTGTTGTCAAGCCATGCCTGCAAACCATGACTATAGGTTGTATAAGATATATCAATTGTTTCAGCATCATAATAGTGTTCTGTAAATGACAGCTAATGAGTATAGACATGAATCTATTAATGCAGTCAAGATTTAAAAAACTACTGGATATGTAAGAATACCATTACACTTATACTTGCCTTCCTGACCATGCTTAGAAGCATATACTAAGCAGACATGCAGTATCTCATGAATTCAGAAACCAACATGATTTGCTTTGTTTTTCAAATCCATGGAGTTGCTCTTTTATAGTCTCAAACAAAGAGCATTTGCTGAATATTTGTTCTATCACAAAATTCAGACTGGCTTTGTGATGAGATCCTGATGGATTTGGAGGCTGAGTGATACCCTGCAAATGAGCACCATTGTCTTCCAACACACAGCACTCCCCAGCAGCGGGTTAAGCCAGCCCTGGTAAGGAGCCTGTTTCACAAGGCAGAGAGAGATTGGAGCCTTTTGCAGACCATCACTACATTTATCGTCACTCTTTATCAAGAAGGCTTGAGAAATGTCCAGCACATTTGTACTTTCTCATTTGTTTCTTTCAGAGCATCAGGCACATGCCAGTTCTGGTACAAGGACCACAGAGGGAAATAAATGGACTTGGTCATTGTACAAAAGAGAAATGGCTTTTTTTTTTTTTCTTAGCTAATTATTTCACTAGAATTTTCACTAAAAAGTGCACAATTCATAATATATTCCACAGAAAAACAAGTATTTAAGCAGTAAATTTAATTGACCTTTCTGAACCTGAAGGTGGTCTAACGTGTTATATATGAATTTTAATGTTAATGATATAGGGAAGAAATAAAATCCATTGGTTTACATTTATAAAAGACTTTGAATATTTTAATAACAAAAATAATACAGTACCTAAGGACGAGGGCAATTTGGCTGACCTTTAATTGCCTTTTGAAACCATGCAGATCTTTTATATATTATAAGTAGTGACCAGAAGGAGCTGGTTTAGAATGAAATGTAATAGATGAATACTGGGAATTCTCTTTCCTTCTTTTATTATAGAATAAATAGCATTTCTGCACTCTGAATTAAGGGTTTCTAGTACATATCTCCTATTCTTTAGTCTTGATAGGTGACAGGACTAAGCATTGCACCATCATTTTGCTAAAAGTGAAGATGCATACGAAGATATTTATATGCCCCATAAAACCTACAGATTCAGGCACACATGGGCTGTGTTGTCTGCTTTGTTTAATGCTTTGTAAGCATGAATAATCACAGCTGAGAAAGGATGTAGAAAGTTCATGATTAAAACTGCTTTTCAAATTAATTGTAACAGAATGTTTGGTGTGTTTCTTAGGATAAATATTTTTCATGCAGAATGCCAGCTGTTAAAGATAAGAATTGTCTCAATTATTAAGTGAATTTTTATTAAAAGGTCCAATTTTTATTCAGAAAAAGTGTTCATAATCCAAATAGCACTAATAATCTGGTTAATAGGATAATATTTCAGTAATATTTTGTGTTGAGTTTAGCAATATAATAAGGAAAAAGACTTAAGGAAACATGTAAACCATGCCATACCAGGCCTATGCCTGCACTACTCACTTTTGCATCTGTAAACTAGCTTTAGTACCGTGCATAGCTACAAATCAAGACATATGAATTAATAATCATCTTTTTTCATGATGTAACCAATTGGCAATATATTGTTGCTCTATTAGTAATATAATAATTTATGCCAAAAAAACCCTGAACAAAACAGCAGACCATCAGGAACTTCTGTGGTTCCTATGACTTTGAAATGAGGGATGAAAGAGTCCTACTAGGTGAAACATGTAAAACCATAAGGAAATACTCTGACTTTGGAAATACTACCTCTGATAAATACTGTGGGCTAGCCATCACTTAGTAGTTTGCAGAAATACATTACAAGTACAAAGTGTAAAGAACTTAAGGAAAAAAATGAAAGATTCAGCCAGGCAAGGTAGAGTGTGCAGAATATTTTTTTCTTTTTGCAGCTTACTTGTAAAGTTCTTGTGTGCCTCACAGGAAGCTGAAATCCATCTTCATTAAATTAAGACTCTTTCCATATCCCAGTGCTTATTACCTTGAACAATTCTTTGTCAAAAATGCAAGCATTCAGGCTATGGAGTTTTTATTATATGCTTTTCAAAAAATATCTAAAACATTTCTCATTTTATTACATGTTTTACAAGCCTTGAATATATTTTAAAGTATATATTCTAGCTATTTTCTCTCTTAAATATTAAATAAATTCCAGTCTATCTAGCTTTACTGAAGTAATGCATATGCAGAAAAGACACTGAGTTTTGTTGCAATGTCTGGTAAATTATTCTTTGCTAAATGTTGTAAAACTAAGCCCATAACTACTTCAGGTTAGTTTTAATAGGAGACCTCACATTCTCTTAGAATAGAAAAACATATGTGCCCATACCTATTTCTTGTCTCTTGAGGGAAATTATGTTCGCAATAAACAGAAATTAGCTAACTCTAAATTTATATTATATTGCAAAGCTGGAAATTATATCCTTTCTTTCACAAACTGAACATACTGTACAATTGAGTGTGAAAATAATTTAGGAATAGTCATGACCCAACTTGCCAAATTTTGCTTTGAACTAAAAGAATTTAAAAAAGCTCCAATTCTGTCAGTTCTGAAAGAGACATCTGTAATATTTAGTAACAAATAAGAAAAATGAATGCAGTAATTAACTTTCTGGGCCTAAGTCCACGATTTTAATTTAGAGAAAATTATAAGTATCTCAAAAAAACCCACCTTAGTGGGTAATTTAACTGTTTAATAGTTGGCATGACAATTCGATAGTAGTGACAGAAACTACATTTAACTAACCCAGGCCATCTCAGCCCACACCAACCAGCCACTAGCTCAGTGAAAAGAGCTAATTTCAGAACACGTACAATTTTACAGTGCCAAATAAAATGAAAAGCAGATATCAGAATGCAAATTTTCAAAAAATGGGACAGCTAAAGTCTGTCTTCACTAGAGATTTTTGTTCAAGTTGACTTCCAATTCCCTGTCATTAGTGTATACATATATGATGTTCCTTTGAACCCTCTGTAGTTGTGTCAGGAGGTGGACATGTTGTCCAGAACTTCTCACATGCCTATTAGAATATTCATATTCATGTTGAAAGACCATTACTTAATCTGAATTAAACTCAACCATTTTCTTTTAATTTGGTGATAGTCAAAGACCAGACCACATCAGAGAGAAAATGCTGATGCATCTTGCATCCCTGTGCAAATGCCTTCCAGATGACATGAACCACCACACAACCTTGGAAACACAAAACTTCTTCCAGACCTCCTCTTTGATGGATTTCACAGAATTTCAGAACATGAAATGTTTTCCTTTAATTCTCCCGAACTATCTAGAGACTCAGCCAACACAAACGTCCAAAAATCTGTAAATGGACAATGTAGTGTATCATAGACTAAGTGTACAAAACATGCATATAGAGATGGTCTCTTTAATTTGTGACATGATTTTCAAAATGTAGCTCCATACACCAAATTTATTAAAATTCGCCACTTCAAAAAAGTAACATTTAACTGTTTACAATTTTCTGACCTTTTATCTCTTCTAGAGAAAATCTCCAATGCAGCAATTTTTAAAAAAGCATTAAGTACAGATTCCCTCTTCTTAAGAGGCTTTCAGAGATCCTAAAGGATGCTAACAGTAGCAGTTAAAAACTGACAAAGATATTTTTAAAGTAATGTAACCAATGTCCTATTTCTGCCTGAATCCTCAGACTATTATATTCAGTCAAGATGAATGAATATTCCTCTTTCCTGCATTGCCACAGTCATTTTCATAAGGTTCCTTTTTGTGGCCAGCAACATTTATCTTCATCACATTAATGATGAATGGCACTTCTTACTGCACTGTATGAATTACAAGTTCTCTCATTCTTGATATAAATTGGGCAGTTCATGTCTTTTCTGCTGGTTTTGGGGAATAAAATAGGAGCAGAAAGAGAAAACAGAGAGCAGAGATAATTCACAACATTTTCAAACATGCAATCTGTGAATTTCTAATTTACACTAGCTTTCAAGTAGGAATGATTTGATGGAGTATTACTATCAGCATTAATTGCTCCCACAGGAAAAAAAAATCATCATTTTATGTAGAAAACCATTATTTTTGAAGGAGTCAGGTATTTTCCTTTATGAAATGACTTATACTACTGGAAATAAAAAATATGTATCATTACTTTAGTATACCTTTCTGATAAAAAATCCAGAGAATATTTTTTAAAGTTTCTTCATAATGTTTATCACTGAAATCTTAAAAGAGAGGTGTTTCAGTAACTTCCATAAATAAGTCCAAAATATTTTTAGTGCAATATGGAATCAAGACTGGATGGAAAGAAGCATCGCAGAGAAGTCCATTTTCTATTATTGCATTGCTCAACTTTAATGGGGAAACTTACACTGAAAATGCTACTAGAACATAGAAGACTTTTACAGCCAGCAGAGAATTGTAGGTGAATGACATGTTGTGTTGGAAGCCTCAAGTGGAACATCCATGGTTCTAGGTACTTCCTACAAGTGAAATAATAAGCTTTCACATGGGTCAGTTTTCTGATCTTACAGAACTTGCTCTTTAGTGTAGACAAGATATTTCTGCAGAACTGATCACCTGTTCTATAGCTACATGTCTGTTATATAATCCCACTGAATTTAAGAAGCATTGGGTCAATGCTGGAATTTATATTTTCCTTTTTAATTTCTCCCATTTTGTCATCACCTTGAGAATCTCTGAATCTGGTGTCTTCTTCCATTTAGCATCCAAACAAGTCTCAGTCCCCAGAAGACCTTGAACTCTGATACTGGAAATGAGTATGACTAACTTTCTCTCTGTTAGGGAGACTTTCATAATGGTCTGGAAGAAAATATCTATCTCAGTTCAAGTTTCTCAACTATATTCTTTGTGTTCAGGCACGCAAATTGATAAACTCACCTAAAAATGAGGAAAAAAAGGATGTCTTGACTGCTTTCTACACAGTAATTCAGCACTCTGAGAACTCAGCCCTTATGTGGGAAAAACACAGTTCAAGGCTGCCTTCCTCTGATACTTGGAGTAGGTACTTACATCTAGGTGTTTAAACCTATCTCTGACTTGGCATACTCAAGGTTTATGTTTTTGTTTTGGGGTTTTTTTGAATTACACTGCAGTTTACTTGAGCATTGTTCAGAACAGGGACTGCGACAAATGTCTTCTTTATGGAAGATATCTAATGATTTCCTAGCTTGACATTTAATGTGTTGTGGGTTTTTTTGTTTGTTGTTTTGTTTTGTATAAAAAAAAAAAAAAACAAACAAACAAACAAAAAAAACCAAACCCAACAACAAACCAAAAAACCCAGACTAAAGTATGTGTTCCTGTAGACAACAAGCTCTGTAAACAATCAGCAGGTAGCCAAGAGGACACCTGATTAAGAAAATGAAATGGCAGAGGGATGTTAAATTGGTCAACTTCATCAAGCTGTGACTGTTCATATATTTCTTATTATATATATTAATATAGTACCTTAAAGATGATGACCATTTCTACAACACTGAGAACCACTCTTGGATTCTGTCTTTTAAAGCAGAATATATGCAGCCTAATCTGTTTGTGGATCATGCCCTTTGCCATTCATTCTGTCTTCCAGTGGTTGAACTCAGAATAAACTAGGAGTAGATTAATTTACAAAATAATTGAGAACCTCTATTTTTACAAGTTTAGAAATAAAATTAAAAGTAATCGATTGGTTTCTCTTTGTTCTTTTTATGTGTGATCATAAATGACATATCATAAATTCTTTTAGAAGACAAAGCTTACAGAAATTTATAAGGAAAGCAGTTTTTTCAAAACAGGTGTGAATGCAGTGGCCATCCTCAGCTAAGTAAACTTTTTTACACTTGGACTTTGTACCATACAATGCAATTTGCATTCAAGGTATATATAAAATGTGGTCACATCAGAATGGCTAGGCATTATAAATTACATCCACTGTTACTTCCCTTCTTTTTTGTTTTCAAGCCAGAGAATCAGAAAGACCTCTTGGTTCTGAGTTCTGCCTCTCAGAAAGACCTTAATGTAGATGTGGGATCTGCTCATTGAGATTAACTTCCCTTCACATATTAGCTGCATCCCCTCTTGCTATCAATGCAGCTGTCACCTTTCAGGATGGTGGACCCCTATGTTTTCTAATAAAACCAGGGTATGGTTTTACCATGCAGTTAAAGGTACAGTCCTCTTGCAATTCCTATACAATCTTCTTACCTAAAACCCAATTACAGATTTTTCTCAGGTAGAGTGACAGAAAGACCCAGTCACAAGTTACCTCATGAGACTCCTGGGATTTTTTTATAATGTAAAAGAAATTGTCAGGTAGAAAACATTCCTGTTCACATTGCATTTGGTACAATATGGTGATTTTCCATGTTCAAAATTGATGACAAAAGCTCATATTTTTATAGAGAGGTATTTTGTTTTCATAAACTTCAGTAAACACTAACTGCATAAATCCCTCATAAGCAAATATAAAATAAGCTTATCTTACAGCTTATAGGAGAGGAGCTTAATATCCACTTCTTTCAGATAAGTAGTTTTGTAACTGCAATGGGTAAACATTTCAAAAGCCATTAAAAAAATAATCCTTGATTTTTGATAAAGAAATTAAACATCCAATGACCTGTGAGAATAGTAAAATATTGTTACATGTTCAAAATGTGTTTTTAACTGAAGACTACTTAATTGTGTATAACTACATGCAACCTATCTGAAAATAAGTAAAAAATTATTAAACAATGAGAGGAGGAATTTTCTTTACACTTGCTTTAAAGACTTCTTTATTTGAACAGAGGTGAAACTGGCTATTTTTGTCAGCTGCAGTATATAAGCAACATAGCTTTCTTTTGCAAACAAAGAACAACTAACAACTGTGAAAAAGGTCAAGACAGATGGGAATTGAGAACTCAACATGAAATCAACATCTGGATTCACATAACAGTCCAATGGTAACAATTCCTAATTTCTAAGTAAAACATGATTATAGACAAGAAAATAACAACTAGTTTTATGACATTGGGACTTAAGATTTAAGGAACAAACACAATATCTGAAAAGGTTAACAGTGTTGTAGCTTTAGACAAGGATGAATATAAAATTTGTGACATAGTCCTTAATTGTATCACAAATGGAAAAAAAAAAGGGGAGGGGGGGGTTGCAACAAAGAAATAAAGAAACAATTATTCTTTTTTTCATCTGTATGAAACCTATCTGAGATCACTGAAAGAAGGAAGAATTATTTTATAAGTATTTTATAAGGTGTCATATGAACAGACACAGAGGCAGTGTTATTCAGAAAATAAGGAAAAGATGATGCAGAAACTTATACTCTACTTGGTGGACTTAGAATAATTTGATATTTCTTTACTAAAATGAAAAAAAGGTATCCTCAGCGTTTTAGAGCATGCATACCAGTATCTGATTAAAAAATATCTAAAGCCGATTTATTACATTTTATTTAACTGGAAACAAGTATCTTTTCTATTATTATTCCATTATTTAGCCTCTAATTCCAATCCTTTAGCTGCTGTTGTCTTCATTGTTTTGCTACCTAAATGAGCCTGGCTCTTCATAAGCATGGTATAGATTAACCATTAAAAAAAAGCACACAAAAAAAACCCCAAACCACCACTACCAATAAAAAAAAAACCAAAACCAAAACCAAACCAAACCAAACAATAAATAAAACCAAGAACAAAACCTCCCAAACCTCTTGTTCTCTAGTAAGTTTCTCATGATGAATAGTTAGATGGAACTTAATATATGTTTTTTTTCAGGTTTGGGTGTTCCTGAACACGATCCTCTAATAAGATACATTAACTGTAGGTTTTGACAGTGGTGGGACCACATGGTGGTCTCTATGAGAAGAGGCCAGGGGCTGCCTCTTGCCAGATACAGGCAGCTCTAGATGGCTCCAGTGGACCCATTATGGGGTACAGCTGAGCACTCCAGCCAAGTGTGTGGTGTCTTTGGGAACCATATTTAATGAAGGGCAAAACACCAAGAAAGAGGAAATGAGAGAACACCAAGGCCAGAGGAGTAGGAGGTGCTCCATGGCAGAGCTGGTAATACCCCTGAAGGGATAGCAGCCTGTGGAGGACACATGCTATAACAGATACTACTCTGAAAGGAGGGTGTCCTGTGGAGGATCCACACTGGAGCAGCAGAAATTTTTGAGAATAAAGGATAAGTGGAATTAAAGAGTGAGAAACAGGAGCAGCAGAAAGAAACTGCTACACGCTGACACCAGCCTCCTGAGCTTCACTGAAGGGAATGCAACCTACAATCATAACAAGGGAATAGAGGTTTGGAAGTGGAAAGGAGAGGTGTTTTGCATAACTGTTTAAATATTTACCTTTGTTTCTCAATATCTCAATCAGTGTTTAAACATACATGGCAATAAATTAAATTAAATTCCCTAATCAAATTGAATTTCCCCAATGTTTTGCCTATGACAGTAACTGGTGAGTGACTCCCTGTCTTTATTTTAACCCATGAGTTTTTCCCTACTTGTCTTCATATTTTCTTCCCCACTCTGTGGTGGGTAGGACTGAGTGACTGGGTGGGTGTTTGGCCACTTCCGAGGCCCAATTCATCACACAAGATAACCATAAAGGGTTTAATTTTAGGTTTTCAAGGACTGCCTGCAGTCCTTGTGCAATAGTTTCTGTCTATGCAAAATGAACACAATTAAAATAAAACAAGTTTTGACAAATAGGAAACTTTGTGTGAAAGGATGGGAACTCCAAAGACTACTATGATAGATGTTATAAAAATAGAGAACATTCAAAAAAGTTAGATTTATTGCTTCAAGTATTATGTAGTGTCCTTAAGATGGCTCAATTGTGAGATAAATGCAAAAATCACAAGGCAAACATCTGTATGCTCAAAATTATTGCTTCT
Organism: Megaceryle torquata; assembly: GCA_024611175.1. Lineage (NCBI taxonomy): Eukaryota > Metazoa > Chordata > Aves > Coraciiformes > Cerylidae > Megaceryle > Megaceryle torquata. Next base: position 12,018 of record JANIJG010018017.1, read on the forward strand.
GGAGAAATGTAGATATATGCAAAATGAAACTGTACACAGAGGCTTGTTCCAGTGGAAAAACAAAAGATAAAAATAAATAAACAGTCCTCTCACAAGCCTAAATCTGACATGTAGAAACATCTTGCAGTCTGTTCCTGGATCCCATGAGGATGGTTAGTTTTAATAACTATTACAGTTCCTAACACGTTTTTAGTGGTGGTTTGGTGTTGGGTTTTTTTGGTGTGTGCTATTTGTTGGGGTTTTTTTCGTTCATTTGTTTGGTTTTTTGTTTGTTTAGTTTAGTTTTGTTTTTTCATATATATGTATATATGCACAAACCCCATCCTGTGTTTATATGAGAATTGTCTGGGACATGTTAATATACTGTATTTTCAAATACATACTTTCTCTTTGGAAACACATTTTCCTGCCTCCCTTCTCCCCTCCCTGTGACTATACTTAACGAATTTATTATTTGCTCTTCCTCCATGAGCTTTTTATATAATTTTAGCATAAGTGTTACTTGTCATGCCTCTGTGTTTGTCCACTTTTCTGTAGACATTTTCTAATCAGACCTGGGATTATTTTAGAATGGAATTCCTCAAATTCACAGTAACTTCTAATAGTTCAGTGGGACACTACATCCACTTGCCTCCAAAGTATAATTTTGGTCATAGCCCAGTATGAGAGAACTCAAAAGTCATAACACAGAAAAAACCCCAAATTATTTCAGCCACCGAAGAAAAATAATTATCTTGAAAAGAGCAGCATTAATACTGTGAAATTTAAATGAAGCAATCATGAAGCCTTTGTACTGCAGATGTTATCATCAGCATAAGTCACTGTGAAAACTTAATTTTTCTCCTAAGTTCTTGCAATCATTTCCTAAGGGTCACTACCATGTGATTTTTCACTGTATACTATATTGTATGATTTTACTGCATACATTCCCTTTTTGGTAATTTTGGACACATAACAAGCAGTTTCTTCTCTTATGGTGCTTTCTCTTGTTTCTCTACCTCCATAAGATTTCAAGGTTAACAATGAAGTACCTGTACAGTCTTTGTGATGAAGAAAAGCAAGAAAGTTGAAGGTAACATTGCAGGGTAAGGCACCATCAAGACATGAAATGATTCTATTTTGTTTCATCTGCTGGCAGTAGAGGTCTTGTTCTAAAACCTGGCTTAGCATCCAGTGTAAACTTTTCTCAACACAGTTTATTCTGGTAAAGACCATTGTGGTCACCCACATGCTATTTTTCCAAGAGAATCTTTTTGATTTTGTTGAAACTTTCTTCCTCACCATAACTTCTCTTGCATTTGGATGGATTTCAAGTACTCATTTCTGCTTACTTACTGATTATGTTGCCAGACATGACTGTATATTTTTGTCAAAATAATGTTTCCAGATACTAACACAGCTTTACATTTTTGCATGATGGCTACTCAAAATTCAGTGATCACCTACTTGTTTCAAGATACAGAATATGCATCTAATGTCAGAAGTTAGAGCTGACTGATGGATCATAAAGGAATTATCAGCAATATGGAAATAGAACCCTAAGGAAAACTGAAACAGTGATGATGTGTATTTTCTTAAAGGGTAGAATTCCACTTCAAGTGATAAAGCAGGGATGTACTGTTGTGGAGTTGTGGATCCACCAAAAATGCTGAATATAAAATATTTCAAAGTAATGAATATGATTAAAGTAACTTAAATTATTTGCTATTAAGATTTTACTTCCTCCTAAACTTATTAAAATCTTATTAGAAAGTGGAATCTCTGTCATATTTTATGATGTAGGTTGCTAAATACTTTGCTCATGCTAAACTGTGCCACATTACCTCACTACTCATCACAAAATCTCTTAAGTTAACATAAGATTAAGGAAGCTTTTTGTTGTACAGAGGAATGAAACCAATGGAATAGAAAAACAGATTGATAAATGTTTGCAAATTTCCTCCTGATTACCCCAAGAATTTTGATGATCTTCAGAGAACGTTTTTTACAAGACATGAATGTGTACCTGCAATTAAAACCTTGCAATATGAAGAGGTTGAGAATAAAAACCTTATATACACTACATAGTTGTCATACAGAGTTTAATTCCTTGTAACCCATCAACATCCCTAGTCAGCACCATTGTTTACACTGAGATATTTGGTAAACTGATGATGAATTGGAGGAACAAGACTGATTAAAAAAATAATAATTACAAAACTTAAATAGCAACAAGTCACTAAGCTCTGAGTAAAACAGACCAAGAACATGTCATACCACATCCTTTGTGGAAAGATGTGTTGCAGTAGTTCTTTGATGTTATTCCAAATCTCCCTTTAATGCACAGAATCAAAATGAAAAAGAACTAGCTTGTCTTTTAGCTTTGTTAAATGCTCAATCTCTATTTTTGGCATATAGATTGAAAATAGATAATTCTTTCCAGCACTTTAACATGGCATAATGTTATGAATTAAAAATTAACAAAGTACTGCTGTGTTCTTAAAACGAACTCCTGTTTCCAGCACCACAGTCTTCTTAGAATCCAGTTCTTTCCTGATTACTTAGCTGTTTCAAACAATGATTGGAAAAAAATGTCAGAATATTATCATTGTACTTTCTTACCTGTCAAAGCAATATTTCTCAAGACAGAAAGAGAGAAGAGGCCCTCCCATCACCAAGAAAGACAGAAAGAAAGTTTAATATTTTACCCCAAGCTGGAGAACAGACAAAAAGCTTTGAGAAAACCCAATTTAAACTATCTTCCAATAATCCATGAAATATGTCAGGTCCTTACCTGACATATCAAATAATATACATATACAAAGTTTAATCCTCTGGATTAAACTTTGCCAGTAAACAGAAATGTAACTTCTGTTGTCTGGCACTTTGATTTATTGAGTTGGAAATACCCTTTTTTCAGGTAAGGTATTAAATACTATTATGTTATTTTAATGCAATTCTAATTACAACATGTCATACCTTTTTTTTTTTTTTTTAATCAGTTAACACAAGTGTTGTTTGCACTGGTGTTTGATTCATCAGGAATTACAAGGAGACTTAATCTTTAAGTTCAGGAGCAGAAAGAGGGAAATCTCATTATACCTATTGAAAAGATGTAGACTGCTTGAGAGTCTAATTTTAGGTAGGCTATCTCTCTTCAATTAGACAATGCTAGATTCTTAGTTTATACAGTTAAGTCTCTAAGATTGGATGGAATAAGCCTGGGCCTTAACACATATGTCTTTTCTTTGTATAAATAAAGGTACAATTAGAAAAACAAGAAGTAGAAAGTTACGCTGACTACAGTAAATAACCCTAGCTTTCAGAAGTCAGGGATTTGGAAATAAGACCTTGGTATTTCTATTGCCAATAAACAATGAGGAATTCAATAACTTCTAATAAAGTGTTAGGCAATGTTACTTTTACTAATGCTCTACAGAGTCATGTCCTATGCAGTCACATTTCACAGAGCTCAACAGAAACATTTCATTTTGAATTCATCCCTGAGCTGAGAAACTACATGCAGTAGAAAGTAACACTAAACAGGAGTTGAAAAGAAAAATGTTTGAGTAGTAATGTATTGTATTTTTAGCCCGTGTAAAAGAAAGGAGATGAGGAAGAACATGATTTACGCTTTCACTAGACAGGTTTGCTATAGTGTTCAGCATCAACACTAGCAAGAGGAAAAGTAAAAAAGGGTAGACTTCAGTGTTGCTGGACAGAGAACAAATTCCACATTGCCAATTACATGATTTCCTAAAAGCTCTCAATTAAAGAACAGCAATTGTCCTAATAAGGCCATTTGACTTCAAAATCAAGAGTCACAAAGTGCAACCCATACTGTTCAGTCCTACTATGATCAGCCACTGTTTTGACATCAGCATCCATGATCAAGAACTCTGCTAGTGACAGGTAAATTGGAAAAAAAGAGGAAATCTCTCTTTTCTTTCTTTTTAGAATTAGCTGTTTAGAATGGGGTTGGTAGAAAATTCTGCCAGGATGGCAAAATCTGTGCTGTGTGAACTTCCAGGGCAGATGAAAAATCTTAGCTTAGTCAGTCCAGTACCTCTTACTGACATTACATATCTGCCTTCTTTTCAGTATAGATTATGTTACTGTAGAACTATCAACTTGAGATCTATAATAACTTAGCTAACAGATTATGTTATTATGGAGTGATCAGCTCAGGATATATAATAACTGAAAGGTGCTTGCACGCTGACTTACCTATTGCACCCTTTCCTTTCATTACACACAGGCCAACTGAGGAGGTTTAGCAACATCAGTGGAGAAAATTCTGCATATTCTCCATGTGGCTTATCTGAAGTATGTTTGTTCAATACCAAATATAAGCAGAGAAGCACAACAACTTACTCTTGAAATATTGATAAGTGTTTCTCCATGATGAAGACAACTATAGTACAAGGTATTCTGCAAAAATTACTGGTTTCTAAGCAGTTTGAGATATGCACTAGGGATAAGGCTGAATTGTTTTGTATAACCTTTTGAATAAAATTAGGCTCATTACTATTCCTTGTTATGTATTATACTATTGTATACTATGCAGAATATAAGAATGAAAAATATTATTGAAGTAGAAAAGAATGTTAAGGGAAGAGTAACTATAAATAAAATACACACAAACATGAATTTGAACTTTTTTAGGAAAATGTGTTCTTTCTGGTTTCAACTTCTTATGGATATTTGTGGATACTTGTGGAACAGGAGTTTCAAAATTGTTGGTTCATATATTTGAAAAAAAAGCCAACTAATTATTCTCCTATAAACAAAGAATATTTAATCTTGTTCTCATTGCTGTGCCTTTCCAATAGGTGAAAAGAGAGTTTCCTATGACTTTTCTCTTGAGGATGACTTGTTCCTATTACCTAACAAAAATCTCTGGATGCTGAAAGATAAATCGATGAAAATACCATAACCAGGGAAATCTTGTTCTGCTTGCAGATACTCCAAAAGCAGAAAAATTGACTAAATTTATCAGATTAATTATTCATTGTGAGTTATGAACACTAATTATTATTGTTATTACTATTTCCATTGTTCCTATGCCACAATTTTCACAGCAGGATGTCTGTTACATATATTTTGTGGTGCCCTGATTAAAAAGTTATAATTAATTTCCTTTTCCAGAAAAAAAATTCCCATTTCCTATAAATATTTGATTTCATCAAGTCATGTTAGAAGCACTGCAGCTATTGACAAAGAAGACAAGAAGGAAAAAGATTATTTTCTTGAAGATCCTTCCTCACTGAGTAGTATGAGACATTAAGTTTACATATGCTGGATTCAGGAATGAAAGGTAATTTTAGGAAATACAAAAAGCAGGCAGTTTCCAAAGTGACAGCCAGAGAATACTAATCTTTATCTATTTTTAAGAGTGATGAGAAAACCACAAAAAATAGCAAAAACAAAACCCTCCCAATCCCTCAGGATTCTATTGATTAGACAGGATACAATGCTGAATAGAGACATTCAGGTCAAAACATCATAATCTTGTTTTTACTGAGAAAGGAGCAGAATGCGAATGAACACCATAGTAATTTCTTAGTGAGAGATACATATACCTCCTGATATCCAAAGCAGAGAGTTTTTTCCTTCATTTAAGAGCTTTACTTTTTTTAAACTGAGTTAATCTTTTTAACATTAAAACATGATATCCCCAGCCAGCTGTCCCAGAGGAGCCTCCAGGCCTATGGTATGCTGGGACACCCATAAGGATTCCATGGGAGATGCTTTTCTCGATCACCTTTTGGATTGAAAGAGTCCACCTTTTGTATTGACACTGTTTAGGAGTGTGAGACCCTGTATAGTTTGCAGAGAAAGAGTATTTCAGGATTGCACAAGAAATTATGGGATGTTTTGGAGGAACTGAACATGGGGAACGAGGATCAAGGTGGAAAAAATGTGTGAAAGGGAAGAATAAGGGTTAAAAAGCATCAGTCATATGGAAACCATGGAAGCAAGTCTCTCGCCAGGCCATGGCCTGTACCAAATCATCATAGTTTGTCCTATCTTCTTAATGAAGTCTGTCTGTGGTGTGAGCATTCAGAGACCAATGAGCCTGCATGTTGAGTTTGTCTGTGTGCACCAGTGTGTGATTGCTGTTGAAAATCAAGATGGCCTAGCTGGCTGGTAGGATAAGATCTTTGGGAGCCATATATTAGAGCGACCATAAGTCTGGGCCAGACACTGGAGAGACAGTAGGATCAGCAAGTTGGCTACTGGAAAGGCCAGGAGGTCAAAGTCAGCTAATGGTGAGACTACAGAGATAGGTGGTCATCTACTGGCAAAGCCATAGGTCTGGTTTAGCTACTGGCAAGACTCTCTTGTTTCCCTGTGTGCGAGGAGAGGACCCAAGTACAGTCTGGGTGACTGCAGCAATCAGTAATGCATGGGAGTGTGTGTATGTATGTGTGCACATCTGAATTCTGTTGCGGAGGGAACAGAAGAGGCTATGGGCTTTGGTGGCTGGCATGCCCAGATGGTACTAACTGGGGAGGCAATGGGGACCCAGGGACCAGGTACTGAATACATCTACTGGAGACTGAGTAAGTTTTATGACTGGGGAAGACCTTAGAGTGTTTTGGAGGGAACAGCGGAAGCAGGAAGGGAATGAACTCTTCCATCCTCCATTAATAAAATCTTTTTTACTTATCTCATGGCTCTGTCACAACAGCTGAAGCTTGCCTGCTTCTCCACCATAAAGAGAATGATGAGATCACATCAAAGCATGGTGTGTGTGATAAAGGCAAAATTCCTTTTAATCCCCATGTGACTAATTTGTGACTTGAGAACTACAATTTTATTTTCTTAGTTGAAAAGCTATCAATTCTTAATAGTTCTATTATGTAAGCACCCGCAAGCCCTGCTTTAGTATTGGAGACTGTGATAGGCATTGCCTTTGGAAAGAGACAGATTTAGTTCCTGTCTTAAGAGACTGTGATGAATGGACAGGCTAGCAGCTGAAGGAAGGTATTACTGGTCCCAAAACTATTTAACTTCTTTTTAAACAACCCGTTTTTTTGCCTTTGTCCTTAAGCATACAGGAGCAAGAAGTCTCTCTCTGGATATGGTGAAACTCAAATCCTGGCTAGATCTTTAAGTAATGTAAATACTTGTGTGTATATACTTACATTTAATGTTATTGTCTCTCTATTTGTTATGCTATAAAATAATGTGGAAAAAAAGGACTTTATGATGTTTCATTACATACTAGTCCATTTTCACTTAAGGATTTTCTATATTGTCTATAGTATAATTGTTTTGCAAATATAATAAATATATACTGCTTTCTAAAGTCAGTCAACATATTTGATGATGAAAATATCTGTCTTTTTTTTTTCTAATTTGTATACTAATGTGCTATAATTTACTGGAAAAAAATGACACTTTTAAAAAGAAATACTATAGTTATTTTATCATTGGTAGTTAGAGACATTAGCAAAAAGGACAAAAGAGCAGAGGAGTAAAAAGGCATTGCGGTGAACAGTGTGATCCAACAGCATGATGCACAGCTAAGTGGGAACCCTGTCCAGATTCTGAGAAGTACTCTGAATCGAAGGCCACAGGGTGGGGGAAGTGACATATTCTTTTGCAGGTGAACAGGCAGAGCTTGCAGTGTGTGAAAACATCTTGAGATAACCAAGAAATCCCATTAACAACATCTCAGCTGCAGGGATGTGAAAAGATGAGGTACAATAAGCACTGATGGGAAACCTCAGGAAAACGAAATCAGAGGAAAAAATTGGTGAAGAGTGAGAAGTCAGATGACCCATTTAGTTGACAATGGTTTAGCCTGATGTGATGGAACAGAAGCAATAATTCAATATTGTCCTACCTCCTTTTATCTCTTGTGAACCTTGAATGTATTAGAGCTCTCTGATTCTCTCCTGCATGATTACATTAGGACATGAAGTCTGATTAAACCTGCATGAAATTATTATTTTTTGTTTTAACTTATGAAATATCCTTTGCTATATCAATGCTGTAATTAAAAAAGCTCTTCACTGCATAAACAGCTTAAACTTGATCATGCTATAATTAACACCTAAATATATAAAGGTATACCAAACAGAGCCATGTGGCAATGGTGCTCTTCACACCAGTTGTATAAACTGTATGGGAATTTTCTATTTTTGTTCCTTTTTTTCCAGGTAAACACTGTGTACCTCAACTTCAGCAAAGCCTTTGATACTGTTCTCCACAGCATCCTCATGAAAAAACTCTCTTCCCTATGCCTGGATGGGCATATGCTCTTCTGGATCAAAAACTGTCTGGATAGCTGGGCCCAGAGAGTGGTGGTGAATGGAGTTAAATCCAGTTGATGACAAATCACAAGTGATGCTCCCCAGGGCTCAGTGGTGGGGCCACTCCTATTTAATATCTTTATCAATGATCTTGACTGAACCTCATCAATGCATCCTCTGTAAGTTTCCAGATGACACCAAGTTAGGTGGGAATGTTGATCTGCTTGAGCAACCCCAGACAGCATTACAGGCTTGGGAAGGAGTGGCTGGAAAGCTGCTCAGCAGAAAGGGACCTGTTTTTGATTCCTAATGTTGTTCCTTAAGGTATATGTTGGCTTGTACTTTGGTCCATACTGAATTCCTGGTCAACTTTCAACAGAAGCAGCTTGTTTTCATCTTTATTTTTCTATCACGTGCAATGTTTACCTAACTTCTTTTTGTTGAAGTAAGAAGAACCAACTGTGGAGAACAAACTAAAAAATGCAATGCTAACACTTTCTTTATTATAAACAGACTGTCCAGCTACCAAACATAATAAAACAAGAGATTAAGCTACAGGAAAGCTCTTTGCTATTCATCTTGTGTTAGGAGTGTGTCTCTTTCTATGGCACACAAACATGAATTTACATACGTCATTCTGAAGAAGTAGAATTTGCCCTGAAATAATTTTGTTGTGCAGCTCTAAATCACCTTGACATTTTTCAGGACAAGAGGGAGGTGTATCCACCTATCCGCTTTATATCTATTTGGTGTCGTGTTTTGTTGTTTTTTGGGGTTTTTTTTTTCAGAAATAAACATAATTTAATTAATTAAATCCAAATCATGTTGTTCAATTAGATTTGGTAAAGAGAATTAACTTGCTTTTGATAGCAATGAAGAGAAACAATAGGGAAAAACAAGTACTATGAAAAAACAGCGGATTAACTGGTCATTTTTATTTATAAGGAGGGGTTGAAAATCAAGTCAGAACATCAAATATTTGATTAATATTTATTCCTTACTCAAAAAAAAAAAAAAAAAAAAAATGAGTTTGTTTCTTAGTTTCCTGCCCTTTTCCTTGCCCCCCATTTTACAAATGGAACTTCTTTATTTTCACAAAGAGAAAACACACTGTTGAATAATGTCATTTGGAACCATGTCTGAACAAGGATTAAAAGAAAATGGGATACATTTCAGTCTCGGTTGCCCAGTGTACATTTCAGTACATGTTGATATATTGATATAGATGGAATTTTTTCATACACAACAAGATGTAGCTTAAACTTGATTTTTGTTCAAACCAAGAAATGACAGGTAAACCAGAATTTGGAGGCTAACATTCAGTTAAAAATTGATTGACTTTGTAAGCAGAAAATAATGATTTTATTTGAAACCCTTTACTGGGAAAAAAAAGCTAAGACTATTCATCTGTTCCACACAGTGACATGGAAAGACTAAAGATGATACACACAATGCTATGACTCAAATGAAAGAATGTGAAAATAAATACTTGTTTTGAATCTATCAGCCATTGGCAAATTCTCATAGTTCATATGCCAATATTTTAAAGATATCATCTTGATAATTTTTCACTTGAAACATACGATAAGAGATATAACAATCAACTCTATAGAAATATTTTAGTATATCCTTGAGACTTTTTATGACAGACTTTGTACAGGGCAAGTTTTGAAATGTCAGTGCTGAAAAAAAGAAAAATATTTTTCATGATTTAAGTCCTTTTCTTGACTAAAAAATAAATCCCTAGAACACTGTTCACTGTTTAACAGAGCACAACTAAGAATTTTTGGAGGTCTAAAAGAATATTTTTATGAATTTTGATGGAGATTATGAAACAAACCCATTGGGGAACATTGTAACATTTTGTAGACATTACTCTATAAATTGTCAGGGGTGTATGATATTTCTCCAAGATCCAACAGCAAAATATTGATAGCTGCCCTTCAAGAAGGGCTGTACTACAGTAAAGGAGGGGCTTTGAAAAAATAGTTCTTCATCAAAATCAGAATAAAAGGCACGAGAGAAGAACAACTAAATAGACTTTCACCATGTTGAACTATGAATCTAGTCAAGGAAAAGGGAGGAGTTTGAATAATAAAGTATTTTTTAAGTGTAAAGAATCCTAAGAAGAAAGAGGCAACACATTCTTCAACGTGTCTTATATTTGTTTCCTAGCTGGCAAATCCCTGAGCTATCTACTTAAAGAATTGTTTTCTTTCTTGAATGTGTGCATACTTGTTTACTTCAGTTATCAGACATCCCTGAAGACATGGCTTGTAAATACAGAAGGCCTACAAGATTGGCTTAAGGTACAATAAATCCAAAGAATGAATTCATAAGAAAGTAGGGGGATTAAGACTAAGCCTTACATTTAAGGTGGTTGTGAAAAGTTCCTGAGAAACCATAAAAGACAGCCTGCTGAGATCAGAGGGTCTAGTGCAGTAAGAAGAAAATAGTGCTGAAGAATTTATCTTTTTATATATTTGGCTTATTAAGACATTTTAGTGACTCTGTTTGGAACAGTGCTCATGTGCTCCTAAAGTCCTGAATCTGTCAAGAAATGTTTGATTATGCTCAGTGAAGCTCCTCAAAGCTGCTTCTTAATGAGTGTTACCAGGTACTTAATGGGCCTATACTTGCACTGGCCATAGAAGGCTTATTGTTTGAATGAAAAGAGTATTAAACTTTTGCCTAAAGTTAAAATAAATGACGTTATGAGTGACATTTGAATAAATAAGCAATGTGACGTTCAGTAAACACTTCTAATGATTCTTAGGTACAAAAGCTAGTCAGTCATCAAGTGTTTAAATATAGGTTATATGCTTATGATGGGACAGTACACCCCCAAAACAAGTTATTTGCACTTCCGATTTCAGGAAATGTTGGACTGCGAAAAAAGTAAGTGCTGGAGAATAAAGCCATTCTCAGGATCTGCATTAGCTGCTGTCAGTTTATTTTGAAAATCTTTAATCCATAACTCTGAATAAAATATTGCAGGCTACTCATGAACATAACCATAAAACAATACTGGCTTGCTTCGATCCCATTTGAACATGCCAAAACTTGCTGGGCCTTTGGCAGCATATAATAAGTTAGGATTTAAAGAACCACCCAGGAACAAGTGCGTGCTTCATTTCAAAACTGTAGGTACATCATCTTCCTTTAATATAACCTCCCCCTGAAAGTAATACTTTAAGAAACAGATTATGCTAAACCTGCAGAGACTTAAAAAAAGTATGCAATAAAGCTCATATACAGGCTATAAACAGCTTCAGTTTCTACTCATGTTAGTGGGAGCTGCTAGAGCACAGTGATCTTTGGGATCAAGTTTTGAATAGAACTATCATCAAAATAACCATCTTTCCATTTAGACAATGTGTTTCTGTCCAGTTCAAGCTATGCTGGAAATACCAGATCATCTCCTATAGGAATTATTTATTTTAAATTATAATAATTTCTGAATATTTAATCAAGTTCAGGTAGCCCATGATCTGGATACTAAACAGGGAAACAAAAAAACCCCTTTCTCTGTCTTCATTCCTTAAAGTTATGTAGTTACAAGATCGCAAAGAAAATCTGTCACTGACATTAGCTGTAGCAGACTTGATGAGTTCAGAGGAAGGAAAGAAAATTTAAGTCTAGACATGAGAGTAGGCTGGCTATACTAAAATATTTCATAGTAGTGGTAAAGTGAGGAATACGAAAGATGTGGAAAGCACATTGAGAGGATAAATTATGTGGGGAAAATGCTTAAAATAAGTATATAAATTATTGTCTACAAAATGAGGCTGCAGTCATAACTGCTTTTATAAAAAGAAAGAAAACATTCTTATAAGAGATGCTACCAATGCATTTGTAATACCTTAAAAAGCCATTTCACTATTTGTTGTACATATTATATATGAAATTATTACATATATGCATCCTTAAGCTATTGCTGGTTGTGTCTACATAATGTGCTCATGGTAGTTTTCACATGAGGATGGAATGAATATTGATGGACATTTTAGTCAATTGGCTATAAATCTATGTAACAAGCAATTAAAAGAAGATAACTTCTATGGAAACACTGTTGAAAAACTGCATGGGGAAAAGCAGTATGTAGGCTAGATTACCTCTCTTCTACCACAGACATCTGCTCTTTAAAAATATACATTTTGTTTATCCCAATTTGGATAGCTAATACTGAGTTAATTGAAATCTGTGATCAGAAGATTCTGATATTTCTTTGACTTTTCTAAACCTGCATGCATTTATATTTTTTCATTTGAGCAGGCACACTGACATGAATACCCCTAATCATGGAGGAATACAGTAGTGTCCTGAAAACTATCATAAAGGCAAATAATTTATTCTTCATTTCTGAACATCAGAACACAAAATGATTATAATTTCCAACTCAGTAACTCTGAATCTCTGTTTGCCAGGCAGTGGAAAAATTACATTGATTGGGGAGTCAAGCAAGATTACAAATCTATTTTTTTTAGTATGTAAGACATTTTTTCATAATGATTGTATCAACAGAAGTGTCCAAATATTTATTGTTTAATTACTTGCAGTTGAGGGGTAAATACGCTGAGCTGTTTCAAAGTGATTTCTCCCTCTCTTAAACTGTATGCAATCCTCTGTTAAGTATGTTGATTTCCATTTTTATTTGCATGAAAGAAAAACAATTATTTGACATAATGACTGGCATGCTGTTGACAATTTGTCATTTGATTCTTTCATGGTTACTATTTTCAAGGGCAACTGTTGTGATGTTTTTAATATCCTTGTATAACAGTAAATGGTTATTTATTTTATTTCTTTTTTTTTTTTTAATTTTATTTTGTTAGGATGAATGTTTCAGAACTCTGTGCAAGAATTTTATCTGTACATTAATTTACTGTCTTTTTCATTCACCTGAGTAGTACTGCAGAAATCCAAACAATCCAAACCAACCAACCAACCAACCAACAACAAAAAAATCCAAAAGAACAACAAAAAGAAACAAAAAAAAGCAAACAAACAAAGAAACAAAAAAACCCCACCCCCACCCCCCTCAACAACAACAAAAAAAAAAAAAACAGGAAGCAACTGACTGTAAAACAAGATATACTCAAGTTTAATTTAGAAGGGCCAATTGTAATGGGTTTGAACAATTGAAACACTTCCAAACCTTTACAGACAAAAGCTCAGATGAAAATGGAAGACCTGCAATTCAAGCTACTGAACTGTCTGCTATGGCATAATTTAGAAAAAAGAAGCACTTGTTCTTATTCCCTGAATTCACTTTAAATATGGGAATTAAAATGTTTCCACAACCTAAATGGTGAATAGTACGTTTTCATGGTGCTTATAAGTCCTTTTTCTCAAAACTCTAACCTTAAGAAACACTATCACTGATTTAAATATTCACAGATTTTGTCAGAATTGGTAACTAAGTTCTTCAGGAGCTAGTACTCTTACTACTAAGAAAAGAAACACTTCAAAGAAGAGTTCAGATATTTGTTGATTTCTGCTCCAGTACTGTTTTCAGTATAGGCAATGAAATGCTCTCAAGGCTAGATATACTGTAGGTGATATTTTATCATTAACAACTGTTTAAGCATTACAAGTGTCTATGAAAATACAAATTCTGATCTTGAAAGGTGCTGGAAACCCTAAACTGCTATTACATTAAATGGCAGTTGGGAGCTTGAAGTACCTTACAGAAGATGCTTGGAACGTCCATTCTGGACTACTGTATGTTAAAACATAAAATTCATTCAAAGCTTAATGTGGAAGTATCCAACAAATGTAATTTTCTCTAAGTACAAGCATTCTGAGGAAAACAGTCAGGGCTGTAATAAATGGTACCATGATGATTTTCGAGCACTAGACATTTCCATTAAGTGCAACAAAAAGCCATACATCTAAAAATCTGAGAGAATCTATGAAATTAAGTTAGCCATGTCCTGATTTTTCCTTCTTAGTCAATGTTATTCTGCATTTCTAAGTCCTCCAGCACAAAGTATTAGATATGGCTATTGCCTTTTTAAAGATTACATACACATAGCATTGAAAGACACTATTTTTATACTACTGTGCAATGCAAGAAAAGTGGAAAAAAATAAAGCCCATCATTTCTTCTGAAGAAAACTTCTCTTTCTAATTAACATGAACTAAAAGAACTATTTGTCAAATAATGTTAAAAGATCAATTTATTTCCTCATTCTTTTCAAGTGTAAAATTGAACTGCATCCATATAAAGTTTAACCAATTATTGAACAGCCAGTCTCTGCGTATGTAAGCAATAAGCTTCATTTAAGCCAGCCTTGAATTTCTAGACTGAATTTGAGTCATTTGTTCTTACTAGCATTTCCTGCACAAAGTAGGAAATATCACATCAGGAGAAATTAATTGGTTTAGGAATTGTTTTAGCTGTCACTCTTATGCTGTTCTGTAGAGAAAAATGTTCAGGCTTTTTCTTATTAACTGCATCTCCTATACCTGTCCTTTTCTGCAGACACAGACTATCCATTACGTGTTATCTCTAAATGTACTTGGGCATGACAGAGCAGACTAGGGAAGCACATTTTGCACTTTTTGTATCTATTTCTCCAAAGACAGTCATTGTCTATATCCAACATCCTACATATGAGTCTGAGAAGTGGAAATATATTCTAAAAAGTCTGGTGGTTAAATTTTCAGCTACATTCTTCTTATATACCTCACCTTTTAACTCAAGAAATTGCTAAATTATCACATTTGTCATACAAAGTAATACTCGTGAAGATGAAAAACTTACACTGCTGTGTTCAACATATTGATATGTGAGACAGTAGATTCTTTTGTGGTATTTATTGCATTACAAACTGGAAGGAAAAATCTAAACATAATAGTTATACGGATTTTCTGGAAATAGGTTTTTTCCTTCTCTTTTCCTGCCTTTGCTTGATCTCCCACCTTTCTTACCAGACAATGCTGATGTGTTCTCTGTAGTACTACTAGATAGTTACTCTGTAATACTACTAGAGATGTGTTTACAGAAAATATACAATTTAAGACAGTCATTTTTTTAATGTATTTTTGAAATTCCACTTTACTGAATGTCCATAGCTATATATGTGATGATTTTTTTTTTCCTCAGATGTTTTTAAGGCTATATGTGGGATTTTTGATGGATAGTACATCTGCAATGTTTTCTGCTACTACCAAGAAGAGCAAAGATGAGCAAAATTTTGCTTTGTATGCATAAATTAGAAACTTGCACCAGAGAAACTGGCCTAATGTAGAAACTTAATAGTAGACTAACAGCAAGAAAGTAAAAAAGCAACCTAGTTTGATCTGCAATGTAGACCAAGTATATTGGTAAATACCTGGCAATGGACTGTGAAAGATAGTGTGAAGTAATTTTAAAATATCTGAAAGTGTGGTAAAATGCCATCTGTGCCTGTTGTCATTGCTATATTAACTGCAGTCAACCCAGAAATAAAAATGAGTATACCTGCTTATCTTACAGGAAAGCTCTCTTGAAATTCTATTACCACAAAGAGCATGTCTGTCACATTAACAAAAATTGTTCAAGGCTTCAGCTACATTATTATAAAGCAATATTAGTAAAAATTATGTAAGATTTCCAGAGTGTGAGTAATCATTAATTTGAATAGAGATCAATGAGTCTGCAGAATTTCTTTAAACTGTATTTTGTGTACATACACAAGTTTAGGGGCCTGTTTGAATAACTCAGATTTGAACATACTGCACTGAAGGACTTGGCTCTGTTCAACCAGTTACTGATTTCAGTTTTAAGAGTATCTCAGAAGGTTAAAATGGATTGAGCAACATGTTCTGTGACAGCAAGGAAAAATACAACTCACACACTGTTGCACATAATGGTAAAAAAATCTTCACAGGGACATCACTCTAATATGTGTGATTTTGAAGAAATTATGTTTATAAATTTGCCATGTATTATAATTAGTAGGTATTATATATTAATTTTAGAACCACAAGTCTGGATATGCATTTGTCATTCATGTCTGCCCTGAATTACTGCATTTGAATTTGTTCTCAAAAAAAAAAAACAAAACCACCCACCAAAAACCAGTCCTGTAAATATATTTAAAATTTATAGTCTTCAGTGTTAATTCTCCTATATCCACCTTAAAATAAGCTGCTGCTTCATCTTGTGCTAGATTTGATTTATGGCTTTCAATGTAAATACAAGAATAAAAGACATGAATACTTGTTATCTCATAGTAAATTATAGGCTTTCACAAGCTTGTATTTTATAGCCTGATGTTAAGGAATATAAATATAAAGAACATTATAAAAGCTTTCACCCAAAGGATTTACAAAGACTCTTCCTAACAACTGATGAATCTTTAAATAAAGGTCAAGTAAAATAACAGTCGAAGTCATGAGGAGACCTTCAAGTTGTCATGTAACAGGAGTTTACTTTTTGGAGATTTCCTGATAAAAATAAAAAAATGGCATGAATGTCAATATATAGCACTATATAAGATGACATCGAGAGGGAACTGGGAAATACCAATGAGTAGGATAAGGAGAAGAATCTCAGGGGAATTCCTTTAATATCCTAAATATAAATTTATTTGTTTGTTTGTTGGTCTTCTCAGTGAGTTTCAGGAAGTTGTGAAAAATATTTTCAGGGAGATATGAATTGAAGGGATTGGTAGCTCTAAATCCTATATGGTTTGCAGGTATTATGGATCACACACAAATTAATACTAGTCATGATACTAATAATATGTGTATCTGATTTGCCAAGATTTTGATTTACTTGGTCCTGCTATAGAGAATAAGGTGGTAAGATTTGCTATTGCTGCTGTACACTCTTAGATCTTTTCTGAAATGACTAACCAATTGTTCTCATAAGCTCATAAATTTTCCCTACATAGTTGGGGAAACAGTAGGATTAATACAAAACATACTCCATGATTATCCATGTGGCAATGCTAGAGGCCAATCTTCATGATTGAAGTGATGACCAGTTATTTTGTCTAAATTTTTAAAGTAATAGAGGAACATTATGGTAGATTACCACGAGCTGTTACTTCTATGGAGAAAAGTGATTTTTAATTAACATGACCTGGGATGAATAAGCAGGAAGTAAATTATATGTTGACTACAGTTATGAACATAAACTATTCTTTTACTGTACAGTCTAAATATGAATAGCTTCACACATGGTATAGTCTGTTACATCTTTACTAAGTGAGCAGATCTTGCTTATTTTAAGTGTAATTCTTAAACTATGCAGGATTCAAAATGTCCAAGTGCCCTCCTTGCACTTTTTCACTGACTATTTTCACCCATTTGCAGTGTGAGCAGGAACAGGAGACTCCAAAAAGGAGCTGCTACTGTTGGCTTCATAACCTGTAGGACTTGTGGAAGGTACAACAGGTAGCTAAGCAGGAAGGGAATCAGTCTCCTCCAGGGTGACTCGAGGAACTGTTCAACCAATGCTAGATAACCCTAAACCTAGTCCTGAGGTAATTTCTCTATTTTGTAACAGAGGCAAGAGATACTAAAAGCAGATTGGGAATCCATTGTGCTAGGCATCATGCAGCATAGAATCACAGAATCATACAATCACAGAATGCATTGAGTTGGAAGAGACTTTTAAAGGTCATCTAGTCCAACCTCCCTGCAGTGAGCAGGGACATCCTCAACTACATCAGGTTGCTGAGAGCCCCATAAAGCCTGACCTTGAATGTCTCCAGGGATGGTGGCTCCAACACCTCATGGGCAACCTGTTCCAGTGTTCCACCACCTCCATAGTAAAGAACTTCTTCCTAATGTCCAATCTAAATCTACTCTTCTCTAGTTTTAAACCATTGCCCCTTGTCCTGTTGCTATATGCCCTTGTAAACAGTCACTCTCCATCTTTCTTGTAGGCCCCCTTTGGGTAATGGAAGGCCACTATAGGGTCTCCCCGTAGCCTTCTCTTCTCCAGGCTGAACAACCCCAAATCTCTCAGCTTGTCTTCCTAGGAAAGGTGCTCCAGCCCTATGATCATTTTTGTGTCCCTCCTCTGGACCAGCTACATCAGGTCCATGTCCTTCTTGTGTTGAGGGCTCCAGAGCTGGCCACAGTACTCCAGATGAGGTCTGACCAGAGCAGAGCAGAGTGGCAGAATCATCTCTCTCAATCTGATGGCCATGCTTCTTTTGATGCACCCAGGATGTGGTTGGCCTTCTGGGCTTTAAATGCACATAAAACAAATCTTCTACCTTATTTCAAAGTACTGGAAAAAACATTATGTTAAATTTTTATGACAAAAAATTGAGGTCCAGACTTGCTGAAAGCAAATGAAGATCTTCATAAGAGATCTGGAAACTGAACTTGGACATTTTGAATCCAGCACAGTTTAAGAATCCAGTTCCATTATGGTTAGCCTGAAATACAGGACAGTTCCAAGTATGGACTATAAAAATGAATGAACTTCAAAACTTTTTCAGTGAGCTCATGAGCATACTTTCAATATTGAAATTAACTGTTATACAAGTCAATAATGTTATAACTGTACTGTTATGCAGCATTCTTCAATCTAGATTTCCATTCTTAGATTCCTCATCAGCTCTTAGCAGAGTACAGAATTTTTTTATGAAATTAAGTTGCCTAGTTTATTTGATTCTGTGTAAAAAAAAAAAAAAAAGAAAAAAAAGAAAAAAGTTATCCCAGTTCTCTTTCAAATTTAGCTCTACAGTTAAACTAAAGTTATAACTGAACAGTTCAACATCAAAATATGAGAAACTGAGCTAATTGCAATCACAAATGTACTTTGAACTCCTAAGCACCAGTTGATACTTTTTGATTTGCATATCTCAAAGGTTATTACAGCATTATGACATAGATCTGTTGCTCTTTCTTTCCCCCCCCCCCCCTAAATATTGAAAAATAAGTTGTCCTCACTTCACTAAAAATGCAGGGTGTTCACTGAACATGCAAGATAACTGATCAGATCAGGTTTGTGTTTAAGAAAGGTTTTTCATGTGCATAAGGAAAGGAGTATGTACACACACATTGTTTTTTTAACTTAATGCTCTATGAACAGTCTTCCTGAAGTCAGTTTCTACTTGAAGTGTAGGAAGTGGAACATGCACTAAACATTCCTCAGATCAGACACTAAAATATAAGCAATGCCTTATTTTCCAGACTTTAAAATACAACAGTGTATGACCTCTGCTTTTCCCATATAGGTAAATTATGGCAACTGGATCTGTGGCACTACTGCTGTTTCTTTTCCTGACACTACTGCTTTTGTCACCACCTCTGTCTCCCCCACTGTTGCTCCAATAGATAGCATTTATGTTGGTGACAGGGGCAGTGACAGCAGGCACAGCAGCAGGCAGCTTCAATCTCTGAGATACATCTTCATTTTAGCTATCCTTTGGAAAAAGATTGCCTTCCACATTGTTGTGGTTTAACCCCAGCTGGCAACTAAGCCCCACAGAGCAACTCCCTCACTCCCCCTGGGTGGGATGAGGCAGAGAAACAGAAGGGTAAAAATGACAAACCTTGTGGGTTGAGATAATGATGGTTTAATAAGAAGAGAATAAGCTGTGCATATATATAAGCAAAGCCAAACAAGGAATTAATTCACTACTTCCCATCAGCAGGAAGATGTTCAGCCATCTCCTGGAAAGCCAGGGTCCATCACACATAACAGGCACTTGGGAAGACAAAATGTCATAACTCTGAACATTTCCCCCTTCCTTCTTGCACCAGATTTATATGCTGAGCATGACATCGTATGGTATGGTATATTCCTTTAGTCAGTTGGGGTCAGCTGCCCTGGCTGTGTACCCTCCCAAATTATTACGCACCTTCAGCCTACTCACTGGTGGTGAGAGAAGCAGAAAAGGCCTTGACTCTGTTTAAGTGCTGCCCACAATACCTAAACCATCCTTGTATTATCAACACTGTCTTCAGCACAAATAAAAACATAGCCCCATATCAGCTACTATGCAGAAAATTAACTCTATCCTAGCCAAATCCAGCACACATATAACAGAATATGAGATGTAACACAAGATGTGCATTGTGGATAAAGGATGATCCACATATAAACTACATAAATTCCTTAAAAGGAGAAGACCAAAGCATAGCAAGAAATGTAGGTTATGTCTGGCATTCACAGTCTACATATTTTTAATAAGTTATCTTGTACTACATAAAAGTGAAAACAGTCTTTGCCATCCTTGTTTTGTTTTCTTTTATTTTGTTTGTGTGTTGGAACAACACATTCTCAATGAAGAAAATGCCAAAGGGAAGATTTAGTTATTTTGACTAAAACTTTATGATCTCTCCAAGGGAAAGATAAAGGAAGAACAAACTGAGTTGCAAGTGTACAAAAATATTTTTTTTCTATATTCCTGTTCATATACTGCAAGGCGAAAAAAGAAAGGAAAAAGGAAAAAGAAAAAAAAGAGAGAGAGAGAAAAGAAAAAAAAAGGAAAAAAAAGGCAAGGAAGTCAAAGCCAAAAGGCAAGTAAGCAAAGCCACAGAAAGCCACAGTCAATCTTCTTTGCTTTCAGGGAATATTTTAATTTTTTCTGATATTTTTCTTGCCCCCAGATTTAAGACAAAGAACAGTATTTGCTGAAAGGCCCTATTTTGAATACGGTAAAAGATCTTAAGTTGGAGCAGTGGTACTGTGGTCCCATCTGAGTCAAACAAGTGAAGTATTCTCACTTAGTTCATTCGTTTTCTTTGTCATTTTTATGTGTTCACGGGTGGCTGGCATTTATAGTCCCTTATTTCCTCATGCCCTCTGTAACAAACTGTTTGTCAGCTATAATTTGCTCAAAAGCAACCGACCAAAACTGCATACAGCAGCAAAAAAATTAAAAAGAGCAAGATATTGAGAAGGTTTACAGAAAACTATAAACTTTTAAGGTTAAAGGGTCTTTTAAAATCATCGGTAAAACCAGTGAGTTTCAAAAACTAATTTTAGCATTCATTGTTTCATTTTGAAAATGCCTATGGAAAGGAGTATTTCTCAGCATTCTTCCACAGTGTTGAAGAGAGCCACAAACTGCTTGCACAGATCATGGAATGCTTAGCTCCCTTTATACTTGACATCAGCTTATTTAGTCTGGTGAATGAGAGCTTATACTTCCAGCTAGTAGTTATATAAAGTTATTCCTCCTCCATTTTACAGCAGCCACAGTGCTGTTAGTAATCAAAGGTAGTAGTTAGCTGCTACCTGGCTTGTGTAAGTGTTTGTACTGGTAATTATAGCACTTTCTTTTTCCTTTTATACCAGGAATTTAGCCTGTTAGCCTGAGAATGAGAAGAATGGAAAGAATGAGCTGCAAAAAGGAGAGCAGGGAGGGAGCCACAGGGACAGGTAAACCCAAAGGACACTTGCAATTTCTAGGAATTTGAGTCAACACAAGTGAAACAAAGCTAGATAGTGTTCTAAATGCTGAAGACAAAAAAGTTACCTTTTTAACAGAATCTGCTACCCACTCCAGCTTCAATCTTATATAGTTCAGAAGCACAATTTTCTAAAGTTTAACAGACATAAATAAAATCTAAAGCATTCACTAAAGAGTGATCCTTACATGAAAGAAAAAAAAACCCCAACCAACAAACAACCAAAAAATGGAAACAACCTTAGTGAAAAGTAATAACAACCCGGACTACCCTTGACTTTATAATGCAATACATATATATAGCTCCACCATCACATCTGCCAGGCCACATATACAGTGCAAGCAAGCAAGGCTTGTAATGAAGGACAAATATTTTATGAGGCCCAAGTAGTATAGCTGAGTGAAAAATCAGACAACTATTTGGGCAGATAGACTTTTCTTCAGGTCAGATATAGAAGGAGCAGTTACAATTCTGCAGCAGAATTTGTCAGAGTTTAGCAAGTAATGTATTAACAAAATGTCCTCTGAAAGAAAAGGTAATTGGTACCAGCAGAATGAAAGAGATATTGAAGGGAGAAGGAGCAAAGAAGTCAGGGAAAGAGATGTGGTAAAGTAATGCTATGGGGGAGGAGGTGGGGGAGAGGAGAGAGAGAGAGAGGGACTGAGAGCTTTTGGTGATGGAGGAATGTTGCTATTTCAAGATATTAAAAATTAGTATCACTAAGCTCTGTGATACTCTCTAGTGGCTCTGAAGGCATGGCCAAGGCTTTCCTGAACCTCAGGCATTGTGTCAGCCTATTGAGACCTTCATTATTCAAAATCTTTAAGACCAGTTCTTGAATTGCCCTTGCAGTATACTGATGAACGGTCCCCAAAAAAGTCTATTCTCGTGTGCAATTCTTGGCTGTCATTAAAACCTTTTTCTTCTCTGAAATCTAAAGTCCTTGGTTTTGACCACAAATGACCTTCATAATGCCCACATTTTTGTGTGTGTGACTCAAAGGAAACACCTCAAACCATAACACAGTAGTTAATGAAATTAATTTTTTCAGCATTTTTTGTATATGTAGCGTGGTCAATGAAGCTGGGGATGATGATAAAGTTTAAACTATTTCACCTCACGTTTTTGCAGATAATATTGTGTTTTGTGCACAAATTAACATGATTCTTTATGTTACCTGACTAATTTTTATAACTGTTGTAATGAACTCATGCTGTTACTTATCACAGTAATTGGTATACTGGATATTTGTGTTTCACTGTGTTCATTTTGTATTATTAACAAAATTAACTCAATAAAAATAAATTATCTTCTAAAACTCTGCTCCATATAATAATATGGCCTGTTGTCCAAATTACTGTGAGAAAAAGGTAAAAAAAAGTGAAGAGGAAAGTATCTTTTTTTAATGATGACCTAACTACTGACTACACATTTGAGGTCATACTGAAGACAGATATGGTATTGATCCTACTTCAGTGTCAGCAGAAACACCATAATGTTCAACCTCATGACTATTTAAGATAAATAAGTGCTTTCAGTCATTAATTTACTATGTCAAGTGCAGATACCTAGAAGTAGGAAATAAACTACATCTCAGACCTGTCTGTTACTGCTATGGACTGAAAGGGGAAAAAAGAGTGGTCAGAGAATGAGTACATCTCTATGTTTGAGGAGTTTGCATATGGTCACCCCAGGCAATTCTGATCCCAGAATTTTGGAGAAAGCTTAAAAAAAACAAAAACCAAAAAACAAACAAACAAACAAACAACCCACAAAAAAACCCCAAAAAAACACACACACACAAAAAAAAAACAAAACCAAAACAACATCAAAAAAACCAACAAAAAAGGCAAAACAAAACAAAACAAAAAGAAAAAACAACTACAGAAATTAATTACTATCTGCAAACTCCATCCTGGACTTCAAATTTTACCTGCTGTTATAGTCTTAAAAGGCCACACCACCATGTATGATCTACAGTTTTATGTGGATATATATAGAGTGACTTTTTTTTAAACTTTGCAAAACACAATTTTACTGTAAGTAAAACAATAAATGTTTACTACTTTTTCCCAGGAATATTCTATTTGTTATGAAACAAAACCAAAATTTTAATTTTGAAAGTCTCTAATTTACAATCAGACTTGAACAGTAGTTCAGAGATTTCTTCCTGAGGCTTCCATTTCCATTTCTATGAATTAAAATGTATAAAACCAAAAATCTTACATTTCAGGCATTCATTAATTAGCACAGAAAATTTCAGCTTCGCTAGAATAAAATCATGGCCCAGCAATAACAGACACAAATGTAACACCTTTATTATTCAGATAAAAATATGAAAGGTTTTGTTCTGATTGGGTTTTTTTCCCTTAATTTTCTATGGGAAAAGAAGGGTTTTCTATGGAATTGAGTAGTCAGAAGCAATACCTGGGAATACTGTATAAAGTAAATGTGTTCAAGTGATTATGTATTCAACTGAAGTAAAAAAATATACTTTCAGATATTAAATTATGAAGTTAAAAGATAATTACAGCAGACTACTAACTGCCAATACACTTAATAATGTGAATATGTGGCACCCAGAATGACTCAGTTGTTCTTTGAAGCAGTGTTTTCCGGGAGAAAATCCAAAGGAATGGCTGTTTTTAGGAAAATCGAGTAGACAGGAGGCTTGGGGGCTGAGATACCCAGGGAGCAGCTGCCCCATTGGCCACCCTGCCTGCTGCCAGGTTAGGTCCTCTGTTTGCCACCCTACCTTGTCTGGTTTGTGGTTTTTTTTGTTTGTTTGGTTTGGTTTTTTTCCTTTCTATTAATGTAAGTTAGTCTGTATGCTTATTAGTTTTAATTTTCTGGTACTGCTTCCATTTATATATATTGCCAATTACCTAAGATTACCTGCAGGAGTATAAATTACAACTTAACAATGACTAAATAAATGCTATCCACAATTACTTTATATTTTTAAAGTAAATTATACATCATTATGTTCATTCATGCTGTATCAGTTGATTCAATAAATTCATAACAAAGGCTTTTATCTGTCCCTCTCTAATAAATTACTACAATCTTATCATACCATTTTTTCTAGAATGAAATTAGGAATTCTTTATGGTTTTATTTCTAATTCAAATTTCTAGACCTGAGATATATCAAAATTCTCACATAAGGTATACTGGATTCAAATTATCTCTGAAAAGTTCTCTTCTTTCAGTCTTAATTTTTTTTTTTGAGATCTTCTTAAGCAACTGTTTATGCAAAGTGAGTAACTATGACATTCCTAAAAGCATTCCACACAGCTCTTTTAGGCTTCATTAGATACTGATTTTTCATCCCCTTGTGAGTCAAAAATAAAAGCCAAATTTCTTAAATTATTCTTGAACAGTATTAGAACCAGCAGAGTCAAAAATTCTAGGGCTTACTAAGAGTTAGGTTGAAGGGTGAGTGAAAGCAATCCAGAAAGCCAGACAGGCTCATTAGGAATAGCAGCAGCATAAAAGTATCTTTGTAAAATGTTTCAGAAAAAAACAACATATTCTTCTTAAAAAACCCAACTCCTGTTTCATATTCTCCCCATCTCACATTCTCCCCATGACAGAAAATTAGTTTCAAATCTGAAAAGCTGGGGGGTTTTAAGCTTGTTCTGTAATCTTGTCCAAAAACTTTCAAATTCTTAATTCTTTTCAATACACCTCCGTCAAGTAAGATAGGCTTTAACTTTCAAGATGTACAGATACTGTGTGCTCAGAAATTCAGCAAATTTGGTATTCCAATATTGACAGTGTATTTACTTTATTTACTTCATACTTACTTTTCAAAGCATGAAAGAACAATTTTACAGCCCACCCACTGTGCTGTACAATAGCTTGCTATCAAGCATTAAGAAATTCTGTATTATGCAAAATCTAAGGCTGACAGCAAACTTTACTCAATTCTGCTCTTCAGTAGCTCATAATCACTGTAAACAAATAACATTAAAGATTGGGAAAGTACACTGCACAGGAGTCTGTACTCTGAATAAAACCCTTTCTTCCTGAATGGAGGATGGAACAAGGAAATCACAGCATTCTCTGAAAAGAACAAGCTCAAGGCATTCTGTCTAGAAGGAGAATAAGGATGACTAAAGAGTAAGATTCACAACAGTACTTGAAAAGCAAGCTGATGAAAAGCCCACAGTTTTTCAAGCTTATCTCCTTCTTAAGACAGAACTGGACTTTTTAAAAGGAGTTTGCTTTTCATTGAAAGAAGGCTCATAAATATTTTAAATAATCCAATAGATGGCGTAGCTACCTACAAGTTAATTAAAAAAAAAGAAAAAAAGAAAGAGTTTATAGGTAGTAAGACTCTAAAGTGGATATTGAAGCCCAAACTCTGCATACAAGGCAGGGCCCAGGAAGGACAGAAATCAACCTTTCCACCCTGTTATTGACACTGGAAGAAGAAGGAATATAGCAATTGGAGTGGAAGACAGTATGGACAGTAGGATGCTAAGGAAGTAGAAACAGCTGAAATATAGTGGCTAAAGGAAGCAGTAAAAGATGTCAGAACTTGATTTTGAGCACTGCATATAATTTATTCTTAATTACTCCTACTTCGGATCCTGGCATTTGTGGACCCTGAGATGAAGCAACTAGCTTTTCCTTTGCATCATACAGAAAAGCTGCTTTCTTAACATAAGACTGAATTTCATTCACAGGATCTAGGTCTAACAACATACACCACTGTTGTGGTTTCCTAGCTGGGTCCTGTATAGAGTATTGCATGAGAGCCTTGCAGCTGTTAAATCAGTTTTCCTCTGTAGGAACCAAAGCTTTGGTTCCCCAGGTGTGAAGCTTGGAGATGCCCAGATGTAACCTAAACATAGAGTTGTAAGACAGAGACAAAAGTATATCCTCCCAGGAAGGTAAAAAAGCCTTTGACAATCTTGTGGCTATGCTGACTGGAGGAAAATAACTGAGAAATCACTTAAACCTCTGTATCACTTCTTGTTGGTAAGGTAGTGACATTTCCCTTCCTTTAACGATCTATTGCCTGCTTAAAATTCAAGCCAAAAAATTATACATAATGGCAAACTATCATTAAGACTATCCTAAAGATATGCAAGTACCAAATTAGATTCTTTCCAATGCATTTTAGTCCTCTGTAAAATAGTAGTGAACGTGCAACATCAGTGATATGTACAGATTGCTTAAGTTCAGTGGATTAATATAGCTCATTGAGAAATGCACAATGTTAACTGTGCATTTTATGTATCTCTTAAAAAAAAAAAAGACATGCATACATTACTGAAGGTATGAGATCCACCAAAAGGCTAGAGAAAACCAAAGTAAATTAGCATAAATATATATGTATGTAGCAGAAGATGTATTATCAAAGGTCTTTCTACAAAATAAAACTTGCAACTGTTTGAGTGGTATGAAGGAATATCAAACTCAGGAATAATGCTAAAATACTGTCATTTCCATGTCCAGTTTTGTGACAAAGGAATCTCTTTGAAATTCAGTATCATTGAACAGTTTTTTTCACAAATATAGAGAACATGGAGATAGCAATAAAAAACCCCAAACATAATGAACTTCTTGTTAAGGACATCACCCTTCAGATAAGGGGATATAGGGAATCAAGAGCTTCTCTGATGAGTGAAGTAAAAAAAAAAAAAAAAAATTCAGTATGACAATGCAAATTTCTTTATCCCATCAGTTTCAGAGTTGAGGGAATGAGAATAAATAACCAAGAAATGGGAACTAATGTAAGGTTATTGCAAAGTGACCAGCCTATTGGTTTCAGGTGTTTTAAAATCTATTGTTTTTCTGTACTGGATCATCACATTTGCTTCATACTGATCTTACAAGGCATCATAAGTGTGAAGATCAAAACTATTTGGTAGTTAAATCACTTATTATATATTTGAGAAAACTTCAAAAACTTGTAATCTAAATGCTTCTTTGAACAAGATGGAAAAAGATGCCACTTCATGAAGATAACAGATGTTTATGTCTAACTCATTTATAGTTCCATGTACTCAGCATGAAGCAACAATATAGTTTAATTTTGTTTAGCAGATTTTGCTTGCTTGGAGATGCTTTTAAAAATAGTAAATCACTGATCAAAAAAATACACTAAATATTCCAGTATAATATGTTTTATAGAAACAATTGCTTTGCTCTTAAGGACATCACAAGAAAAAAACTATAGTTGGAAATGACATCACTTGTCTAAACAATGGGATTGAAGATCACATTTTGCATATGGTGAAAACAGAAAAAGGCCAGGCTTTAGGAATGGCAATGGCATAGGATGGAATGCTCTTCTTTTTCATCAATCCTTTCAGGTAAGCCATGTTATTAGAGACCAAAAAATGTGTATGACCTGTTATCATATGTATTTGATGTCCTATGTAAAAGAAGTGCATGATTACAAACTTTTAAGCCATACACATTTTAACACAGGAAGTCATCACCAAAAATAACAGATACTGAACTAAGGCAGTCACAAAAAAGAGGGATGTGTTTGTCCGAGGAGAAAAAAATAAAATAAAACCAAAACTGTCAAGTTTTCATGCAAATTTTATAGAAAGGAAAGAAATATGAACATAGTAGTATGGAAAACTGGGTACACTGCCTCCTATGATGTATATAAATCACAAGGCCTTCTTATACAGTTGGAATCTCTAAATATTGCCACAATTAAAACAAACAAACAAAACCACCAACAAAAAAACCAAACACACATACCTCCCCAAACAAGCAAAAAACACCAAAACAAACCAAAACTGATTATAGTTTATTACAACTCAAAGGCCACTAATCAACATTTCTCACTGCAGTTACTACATGCAGACAAGTAGAAACACACAACATTGCAAATGCAGTCTCTTATTATTCAGTTAAATCCATGTCTGAAGTAAATATCCTCAGCAGAGGAAGACATGCAGAATTCTCTTGAAATACATGACACAGTTTAAAAAACTTACTTTCTCTGACACAAAGTACTGTGTAGGGACAAAAAAACATGTCAATAGAAATAAATAAATAAATCCTTGAAGAGTATACTACACCACAGACCACATCTAGCTCTGCCTTTTCTGGGAATCTGTCATTATGGTTACATAATACACTACTGAAGGACTTCAAAATACTGTGGTCATTATCAAAGCCCATATAATTTTAAATAAAATTTTTAACTCCTTTCATCTTGCTTTTATTCCCCAAGACATTATACTCAATTTTGTAAGCTGGGGCAATTCAGCTATAGGCTGTTTGGGAGAATGAAGTTATCACATTATAGCCAATTTCCAGATGGACTGAAGAACACCAGCTGCTGCATCTGGTTTTGGCCAGATGCCTAGGGTGTGAATGCAACCCACTCAGTATTTTATGCACACTCAATGAATATTTCTTGTTTCACAATGGTGACTAGCTCTTTTCAGATATTTAAGGTGAAATACAAACTCTTTTAAATTTTTAGAGCAAATTAATGTCCAAGAGTTACAGTGGATAGAATAGGTTCTACTAATACTCATCACTACTGGGAATAGCAAAGAAAGGCCAAATTTAAAGCTACTCAAATCACTAGATCTTTGTCATGCTATAGGAAAGCCAAAATATTGATATATTTTTTTCCTCCTGATGATTACTGCTAGTAAATACTAGACATCAAAATAGAGCTTTAACAGTCCTGAGAACAACTTGTACCTGAAGGTTTTACAGAATTTTACTTTGAACAATAAGGACATTACAGCTTCTATCCATTTCTAAAGCAAATACTGGGTACGCACACACAAAGAAACTTTAATGTATTTGTTAATTGTTTCTTCTTTCTCTATGGTAATTTTTAATTAAGTGAAACAGAAGATGATAACACGTAGAGTTTCACTCTGCAAAAGGAACTCAGAGGGCATGCTGCTAAGTTAGGTCTGAGATAATGATGGTAGTTTAGAAAAAAATATGTATTAGTAACTTCATTTGGGGATACTTAAAAGTACGGTTAATTATGGATCTAAACTGAAGAAAGTATTGGAAAACTGTTTCTAAATATGCTTTCAATTATGTGCTTCCTACAATTATGAAGCTTCATTCAGATTTGGCTTAGACTATTATTTTGCTCAACTAGTACTCTATTAAGTCTAGCTAAACGAATACAACCAATTTGTGGAGTTTATACAGAGAACACAGACATTCTCTTGAAATTAATAAGAGGTTTTGCCAAAAAGATGATATAATAAAATTGCTGAGCTATTTTGGGTGCTTGTGTTTACAAAGAGTTGGATAAATTACTTTTTAGTATTCAAAAGAATAGATTATTGAGACAGAAGATTCATTATTTTTTTTATAAACTAATTTGACAGCTGCTGATTTGACCACTCAAAGCAATCTCTATAGCTTAATACCATCTGAAATGGAACTTCTGGGGAAGTACATTATTAACAACAAAAATCATTTGATGATTTGTAAGAACATGCCTGATGTCTGCTTGAAGCGTGTAGGGAGAAAGAGGCTATTGTTAAGAAATTGTCAGCTTTTGTTAAAATGGATATTTCTGTGCAAACTAGTATTTTACACTCTAGTCTGCTTAAAATGTTCTTAAACTGCATTATTCAAATCAGAAACTGATTGACATCTGGCTTAAACCACCTTGTTACACACAAGTCATTTTGTCCATATTAATGACAATAAATAATAGCAAATAATGATCAAAAGAACAGCTTTCAGTATTCATGATTTCAGCCTGGAAATCAGCTAATTATGCTTAAGTCCTGAGATTCAGAGACTCTTAGACTAAACTGAAGACACATTGGAAAGAAACTGATGCTTGCAATAAATTCAAAAGTTCTTTTCGAAAAGATGCCAATGTACATGTAGAAATTTGATATGGAAAGTGAGCCAAATTTTAAGGAGTATAAATTCACATTACTTAGTGTACTCACTACATGTTGAGAATATGAAGAAGGTGACAGATACTTCTTAGATTGACAGATGACAGATACTTCTCAGCTATTTCACAATTACCCACTGTAACTTTCCCTTCTATTTAATATGAACATCTAGCACTGGCTGCATTGGTGGTAGACCATATGGTTCAATGATTCCACCTAATGGAGTTATTACTAATAAATTATATATCCAAAAATGTTGAAATAAGAATATGATGTTTTGAAATGAAATAATAACCATCTATGAACATGTCATGTAAATTATTATTACATTTAGTGATTCATTATCCCTATGATAACATAGCACCAGTGTTCAACTCTGTGGTTTTACATGAACCTTTTTATGACAAAATTCTGATCTTTTTTACCTCATGAAAACAGATAGAGATTTTTTACTAAGATTGCTCAAAATACTAGGTAATCACAGATGAAAACATAAACATTTCAGTAGCAATTAGTAGCCAAATATTTTAAGCAGTGTGCTTTGTTTTATGTGCCACAGCCAGACACCAATATGTCATTAAAAGACTATATAATGTAATATGAAAATATCTGCATGTATCCTGTGTGAAAAATCTCATGACTATCAGATAGAAGTCAGTTTGAAACTGCTTCAGGACAAGTTATTATAACATAGCCCAAATTCTAGCACAGCTAACATAACAGCTATCTTCCTGGTGGTTCATGCTTATGATTTAGATGTGTTATATTTAAAATTAATCTGCTGCAAGACTACTGAAGATTGTTTTATCAGATAGGCAAGTCTATTGTATATGAATTGTAGCTATTTGTTTCAATGTATTTGAAATCAAAACAAAGCATCAAGAACTTACAGAAATTTCTGCTCTAGATGTAGTGCTAGTTATTTAGTCAACAATGACTTTGATTGGTTTTGGTGAGTTTTTCCTTTTTGCCTATGTATCTGTTAACCAGTCTGACAGACCCACACTTCTCAGGCTCACTAAGGTAGAGTGCATAATATTTGTGCCTTCCTACCACAGAGAAAACTTTGAAAAAAAGTATTTTGCTCAAGTATACTTTGCCCTAGAGGAAAATTTGCAAATATATTTAATGACTCTGTTTATCACATTTCTTAATGTACATGGAAAACAATGTGATTTCTCATGCAAGATTCTTTTCCATTTTTTTCTTCTGCAAGTGGGGAAGATGTTCTTAACTGAGAAATAGAAACTCTACTGAAGCTGTGAATATAAAACCGAATGAAATAATGAGAGATGGAGCACAGTAATGAAGATTCATGCTCCAAGGCAGTCAAATTTTGCTCATTTTCAGTATTAATAAAGTAGCCAATCACTGGTTAGAACACATAGTTGCATCAGTATATGACAATACTAATTACAAGACAATATATATTAGAAAGACGTTAATTCAGCCAAATTCTAATTTTCTCATGATCCAGTGACTGACTACATTTGAAAGGCACTTCCTTATTAAATGTGATACTGAAAATTATAAAATCAGTTAAAAGCATAATACTAAACAAAGTCAGTGTTTAAAACTGCATGAAAAAATAATATTTTACCCGATTTCCTCTTTAACTGAAAATAACAGTATTCTTTTCATGCTAAGTACATTCAGCATTTGCTCAACTACATTGTGACACTGGAGAAAAAAAGCCTCCTTTGAGCATCTGAACAGAAACTAAATAAACACCAGGAATCATTTTATAATATAGGCTGCTTATAAATTGCACCAGCAAAGAATAATCTTAAACACATTAAGGTAGGTCCTCAGTTCACATATACTGCCACAAATTGTTGCTAGCAACAGAGATTGCCCCTGGTCTAAGAAAAAAGTGGAGGAATGAAGGAACCATGCATTGATCACAGGGCATGAAAACACAAGGCAGCTTAGTCTAGAGGTGACAGGGAAATAGCTGTTGTTTAAAACAACAGCTGAAGCAGGCAAAAAAGAACATATATCTGCAGTGGGGAAAAATAAAATCTAGCTAGCTGAAAATCAGCTGAAATCAGATTGAACAAAAAGAAGGATGAGTAGTCAGCTGCCAAAAACATACAATAAAATTGTACAAAACCAGATTAATGATAAAGTCATTGGGAATCCAAAACATTAGATAATTCTACAGTAAACATAACTGATGATTACTAGAGATAGAATATCTGGAAGGGAATATTTAATTTGTTTGCAAATATGTTTACTGCATTTGACCAGGATAATCTTTGAAATTCTGCTTACATAAAATTAAATCTAAATATTCAGTTGCCATAACAACATAATACATTAGTTCTGTTTTGCCTTTTTTTTTTTGGTTATCTTTTAACAACAGGATTGTTTGCTAGGATCTTTGTGACTTTATTCTTCAGAGTGTCTTGGTATTACTTAAATGAAGACCCTGCATATTTTTTTAATCTCAAGAATATTTTATCATTTCTTTTCCTTAGAGAAGCAAGACAGGCTCAGGGAATATGACACTTAAAGAACAACACCAGACAAAATATTGCACTTCCACTCCAGAATCATAGAAAGCCTCAAAAAATAAAACTAGATAAATACACTTCAGGCTTTTATGTTTTTACTGGCAGTACTAGATTACAGCATCACACTTCTGCTAAAAAACCACTGAATTAGCCTATTGTCTTAAGATC
This sequence comes from Megaceryle torquata, assembly GCA_024611175.1. NCBI lineage: Eukaryota > Metazoa > Chordata > Aves > Coraciiformes > Cerylidae > Megaceryle > Megaceryle torquata. The sequence goes on from JANIJG010018017.1 coordinate 45,188, forward strand.
CATACTCTTACATACAGTTCTTAAGTATAGTAGTACCCAGATAATTTTGCAAATCACCACACTTTCAGGGAGTGTTGTGTTCTGATGACTGCATTTCAGTTCCTGCCCTTGCAACATGAAACCAAAATTGTGTTTAAAAATTAGAAAACAAAGCAAAAACGTCTGACAAGCTAGATAATTTTTGGCAAGTGGAATAGATATCCCTTTTAATGTTTCTGTCCCCTGGTGCAATCCCAAAGGGAGGCAAATGTAACAGGTGTGAATTTGTCCAAACTTTCTGTCTAATGGAAATTGTGTCAGGACTCCACAACAGTTGTGAGGAAGAGTGAAATCTACATCACTGGGGCTAAATTCACGTTAGTATGTTTGCATCAAAGGGAAACAGAACTGCATACAAACTCTAGTGTTAAAGCTAATCAATTGCTAATGCTAGTAGCCTGTATGCTAGCAGCCCTCATGAATTTATCAGTATGTTTTCTTTTAAATCTGTTCTGTTCAATCAGAAGAGGTGTTAAGTTTCCACCAATGCATCAAGTATCTATCTACTGAAGGATCAGCAAATAACGTAAATTGTTTACATAGTCATAATGTTTACATTCAAAGTGTAAAGTGTAAACTTTCTTAGCAAACTCTAATTCAAGTTCTCTCCATTCTTTTTGTTTCTCCCAAGCATACTTGCGCACATACAAATTATGTTTAAATATGTTTTCTTACTGTTATCCATAATGATTACATTGCAAAGTTAAACACATTCATGTATACATAGACAAGAGAAGAAGTAGGGAAGGCGTGGAAAACATAAGTGTCAAAGCTGCCAGTGAGACTAGACTAAGACACATAGGTAAAATCTTGCTTTTAACAAAAAATACTAGACTGTGTGAAAAAACATTCAATGAACAGATAGAAGGGAAAAACAACAATAATAATAATAAACAAATAAACAATCAAACAAAACTACTAGGTCAGTATTTGGGAGAGAGGTTCTACATTATTGTACTTTTATTTATTATTGTGAGGCTTCTAATATATTTTTTTTATCAGCTTTACATTTTGACCTGTTACATTTCTTTGTTAACTGTTTCATACAATGAAGATTTATTCTCATCTCTTGTTCTTAAGTTTTAATAAAAATGGTAAAAATACCTGATCCCTTATCAGCAGAAACACCTCACCATCACAATTTAACCCCAAAAAGGTCCACCTTGTTTTGACATCTACTGAGCAGCTAAACACAAAGAAAATTAATAACTGCTGAATCAGATATAAACTAATCTACTCTTTCAAAGGCATTAGCCTAAGCCTACAATGAGAATATTGCGTGTGATTGATATATCTGAGCCAACATTGATCTATTACCTTGCTCGTGTGGTTCGACTCTGTGTCCCTTAGACAGGGCTCTTTCAAATCATGCAAACAGTAAAACCTCATTAGTACAGCTAATGGTCTCAGTCATAATATATTGTTAACAGTCCTGCAGATTGTTTTACTTTGTTTATTGTATGAAATGGTTGTACCCTAAAAGGTGTAAAGCAAATGAACATTAAATGACAAAAAAAGAATAATCTTTCATATTTAATACCTGGGTAGAAATTTCTCTCAAGCTAGTTTTAAAAAAGACTAAAGAGATGCTAAATTTACGCATGATTGTCCCAGGAAAAGTTTCCCATAAAAACATGTGAGGGAAACTCATAACATATTTTGCCATGTTTTGGATCATTGCTAAATACTTTCAATCCAACTTCATACATTACATAAAATGTCTGTAAGAAGTTGCCATACTTAAGATAAGATTGTGTTATCATTAAGGAAAAAAAAAAGTAAGAAATCATATACAAAATGTTTCTGTCAACAGTGTTTTGTGCCCCACATTTATTATCTGTGGTAGTGTAAAATGAAATCATCATGAACCTACAAAGTACAGTAAAAACTTCAGTTTTGTGTACGAGGAGCTTGGGTAATTTTATTATTATGCTGTGCAAAACTTTACAGACATAAATCAGTAATTAATAAGTTTTGAGAATGTCTTTAAATAATAAAAAAAATGGACTCATCTATTACCTAAGGAAAGGGTTTTGTGGGTGGGAGAGGTTAAAAAGGGAGCAGTGAGTGAATTGCTAAGGTTCAACAAGTGGAAGATTGAAATACACAATGGACAGTGCTGTCAGGGTCAACACAGCTCTGAAATGTCACTGCCTCTATAAGAAGTTTAAGAAAACCATCTGTTGGAGCATAAGCTGGCAATACATGTTGCTATGTTAATACCTCTGAAGAAAATACAAATGTGTGACATGTCACTGAATTGTGTAAAACTTTCTATTACTTTCATCTAGTAGATCTAAAAGTCAACCCTGCACCAGAAAATTTCTGCATGCCAGGTAATTCTCCACTCTCAGATGTTCTTTGGCAGTAGAGAACAATTTTTGCTGCCTTATGGAAATGGGAATTCAGCATAGTGCAGAACAACAAAAGATACAATTTGGCATATTTCACTATCTTCAAGTTCACTATTAAATAAGAAAAGATAAAAAAAAAATATTTGCTTGGATCATTACCTTCAAAGTTGCCTATTTTGTGAAATTAAAATACCTAGAGAGGATTTTTTAGTACCTGCTGGATTAAACGCAAGAGATAGGACTGGAAACTAAACGCTATTCCATCAATGCTATGTGCCTGCCCTCTAAGATGTAAACCGTAGCCTTGATTTTTTTGATTCCACAGAGAGGAGTAATCACGAGACTCGTATATTAGCTTTCCTTAATGCAATGTGGGTCTGAACTCCTCAAGTTAAGAAAAAACTAGAACCAAGATCCCCTATTTCTCAGACAAATATCTCACTAGTTTTATCAGAGGCTGATGGTTTCACCTCTCACCTCTTTTATAATCAAAGATTAAATCCTAGATCTGTGTTTCAAATTTATTTATGGGCACCAGCCCTCAGGGAAAAATCCCAGGAGCACTTCCCTCCTGACAACATTAGCTGAGATAGCTACAAGCATGAAGAGGACAGTTCAGTGGCATCCTTCTTGTTAACGTTTTCTGTCAACTAACAATGAATATCCCTGTTCAGTATACAAGTTTTTGTAGATTAAACTTATCAGACTGCACTATCTTTTGTGAAAAAGAAACTGTGAGATCTGACATCCATTTTCCTCTGAAGAAGATCCTGCATCCTCTAATACTATTCACTTTTCATTACAGAAGAAACATTTCAAAATACAGATATGCATGGACCTGAACAGATAAAATTGCAAGACCCCACCATCTTCCTTCACTGATTCATTACCCATCTTCCTCCAAGGCCTCCTCTGGTCATGATTTCACAAAGACACTTTTTTTGTGAAAAGCAAAAATATCTGTCAGCAGGGAACTTTTTAAGAGCACAGCCTTAATTTGCCCCAACTTCGTTTGACAACTGTAATGAAGGAAAGTGCGGTCAGGTTAGAATAGCTCCTCCACCCCTAAGGCTCTACATGTTTCAATACACCATTACTACTGATCTGACATGTATCTGCTTATTTTATCTTCTATCTCCGCTACTCTGCAATAGCTGTTACTAGTCATTATACATCTGTATTTTTAAGAGGTACTTCTGAAATAGAACTATGAAGTTAACTCTATACTACTTTTTCACACACTTAAAGTCTTAATTTTGCAAAATTTAAGCACATTAAGCTCAACACGTAGGGCATTTTTCTAGATGTTTTATAACAGTAGAAGAGCTTGTTTAACATTAGAAGCATAATTTCCACATTAAATAATTGGATGGATCAGTCCCTTAGCATAAGATATTTAAAAAGTCATTATTCTATCCTGACTCTAAATGACAATCCATTAATTTTAAGTATTTGCCTAATGATTTTGGTTAAAGATTGTTAGCTCTCTCTTCTCCCCAAAGCATTCACTTGGAGTACTCAAGGGCCACTGTGTTGATATTCTGTAGTTGTGAAAGGCAGAGGCAAGCTATTATCCAATTCCAAAATTTTAATAAGGCTTTGGTGGATTTAAAACCACAGTCTGATTTGCCTATTACATTCAACGTCTAAGTGCTGTAGGTTCCATGCCTTAGAAAATTATGCTTTGTTTGTCATTCAAATTACTTACTTTTTTTTGTTATTGCTGGTACCAAGAATCGCAGGCGCTTTCTCAGTATACTTCCCTAATCTATGGAGTGCTATGCTACTTTAAATTTGTAATACTTACTCCTGTATAACTTAGTTACCTAGTTCCAGTGACCTTTAAGAGCATCAGAGCGTGTTTTATTATTTAAACAGTTAGTTTTTTTCCGCAGTGCTTAGGAATGGTTTTATCTTAACACTGACACATTGCTTATCAGTTGGTATCAGTGTTAAAAAAAACCCTAACACTTTCATTTCTCTCTCAGAAAAATAAATAAAAAAAATGTCTGTAGCATGTACAAGTTAACAGCAATTAAGTTGAGCTTTGTTTAGATGAATGCTTCCTGATTGCAGCAAAGAGGTGATACCAACATTCAGATTTTTATGAAGGGTAGAGAGCCACTTAATTTTTTATTATGTAAAGTACACAGATGTGGACGATTCAGAAGGCCTTTATTTTGAGAGGAATCCATGGTGCTTCAAGGCAGCCTGAAATTTGAGACTTTTTTGTTTGGTTGGGTTGTTGTTTTTTTTTTTTAATAAGAATTCTTATTTTTGTAAAAGGAGTGGACTTGAAGTATATTTATTTAACCACATTCTTGGAAAAAAAAAATGCCGCTATGACTGAGAAGAAAAGTGAAAAAGCACAAGCATGGATGGCACCTAGGGTTGTCAGCCTTGATATCTATTTGCAAACCATGCAGCTATTGGTCCCTCAAGCATGCCTTTGAGCATTTAGTCACTGAGTTGAAGGCAAAGCACTGAGGCTTATTTTGGCTGTCAACTTTAAATAACAACCAACTCCCTACTCCCTTTCTGTTTAGCATATGTTTCACAAACAAGGAAGATCACACGCTGCTACAAAACGTTAGGCTGTAGTGATGGGCACAATGACCTTTATAGTGTGTCACATCCTTCAGAAAGTTATGTGCAATGATGTATTAGATTATATTTTCTTCTCTGACCATACCACTCTCTGCTGGAGTATTTTGTTTACAATTGCTTAGATTGCCAGGGAATCAAGAGCAGTCTTTTAATTATTTTTTTTAACTAGCAGCAATACATTGGAATTTATACTTCATGTGCTGCACTGTACTTTTCTGGAAGTGTCAAGTATTTTGCTTCTTGTATAACTATTGACATGTTACACAAGTAATGCTATTGCGCTTCAGACTGTTAAATGCATCATTAAATTAAAAAAAAGTGCTTTTGCTCATGCATTTTGCCATGCATTGGTTTTATGGGGCACAGTATATTATTTAGAGACTCTACTTTTCAAGGAAGACTTTAGACAAAGCAGTGAGCAAAACACAGCAACACCAATTTACTAGAAAATGATATTTCAGAATACTCAAATATATTTTTGAATTCTTGATGCAGAAATGCATACACACTAACCAGGTATTGGAGAGTATGCATAGGGTTTTGGTTTGGTGGTTTTGGTTTTTTTGTTGTTTTTTTTTTTTG
>JANIJG010018017.1:55749-94665 GCA_024611175.1 Megaceryle torquata
CCACCCTAAACCTCCCCTGGCACAACTTAAGCCCATTTCTTCTTTTCCTATCACTCGTTACCTGGGAGAAGAGACCAACACCCACTTGACTATAACATCCCTTCAGGTAGTTGATCAAAGGTTCACTGAAAGACAACAGTACCAGGAAAAAAAATAGATGTAATTTGGGGAAAGGATATTCTGCCTCATTATGGGAGAAGAAAACTGTTTTGGTCAATGGGAATATATAAATGCATATCTAGGAAAAGACAGCTCTAGCATGAAAAACAGGTAAGATGCTATCACAGTATGCAATGAACAGCACTTGAATCCTATGACTACAGCGATATCCCTGTGGAAAAATATCCCTTCTCTTAGGCGGAGCTTAAAATTCAGTTCCATTAACAGTCAAAAGCATCAGAGAAGTAGTTTGCTGATGGAAAAGGTCTTCACCTTCCAGCCGTATTTGAGCTAACATTACCTGTGGTATAACTTTGTGGTGAGACAGATCAGAGAATTATCTCATCAAGAACACCCAGATTCAAGGGAATGGAAGAAAATTGCCCTGTTTGACGACAGCTTACAGTCACATAGAAAATAAGTTATTACAGATAACACCTAAATTACCACAGATAAACAGACTTTTGACCAAGTTCAATAATTATGGTTACCACACTGTCGCATGGATCTTCTGTCAATCTATCTGGAGCTCATTCAGTATGAAGTATTACATCTCACTGAACAATGTGTGGAGGGAGAATTTTCAGACAATATGATAAAAATGTTCTTTTTTAAAGCTAGTGGCTTTATGGTATAATTACAATATCTGCTCTATGTAATTAGTATACTAGGAATAATTACTAGTATTAAAAATTTGTATCAGCGTGGATCTCTGTCTACTTCAGGATTCCATTGTACTTGTGTTCTTCTCTATGCAAAATAATGTGCCAATTTCTAAATGAAAAGAGTCTCTGTGGAGTTGAAAACACCAAGGATTCAGACGTTTACTAAAATTGCAAATGAAAACAATTGTACATTTTCTACTGTGGTTGTCCATATGACAAAACAGACACACGATATTACTCTAGAAGTATTAGAGTATTACTCTAGAAGCACATTAGCTAAAACTTTATGTCTTTAGGTAGTTAATACAATTAAGTCAAGTCAGTTAATCATATGTTAATAATTATATTGCATAGCTATTTCCAAGGTTTCAGAACCTTTTTTCTTTTTTAGTGGAATATTGCCTGCTGAAAGACTGTATTTAAATATGCATTTGGGGATTGAAAATCAAGCTTTTTAACATAGGAAGTAGGGTACATATTTTTTTTGATCAAACCTAATCTTAGTCCTCCTGAATGTTCACACAAAAATGTCTGTATGCCATAAATGCTTAATTTCAAAAGGAGAGATGTGTTTAAAGGAAGCAGCTTGGCTCCATGCTCTTGAGGACACTGTCTGGCTGAGGATGTGAACCTACAGCCATGTACTACTGAATTATGTAAAAGCACTGAATGGTTTTTAGTCAGTTCCACCTTAAGACTAAGAAGAGGAAAAAAAAAGTCAAAATACATATGTTCAACTGTGTAATGCTGGATGAATTATATATTACTTATTGATCAAAGCACTGATCTGTTTATTCCCTGAAGCATGAGATTATAAAGATGAATGAAATTCCCTTTGTTGTCATTATTCAACACAATATGCCACCTGCATTACCTGACATTCACAACTCAATACTTTACATTCTAAAATGTACATCAAGATCTCACCACTTTTTTCTTCAAAAGTGTAAGTTCAGATAACTTTTTAGCTTTTCTTAGTGTGAAAGGAAATATCTTTTCCTCATAGTCACTTAAATAAGAGGCATTTTTACAATATACTTTAAAATATATTTCCAGCTATGAAGGTTTTGTTTACAGCTAGCTTTCCACTTAAGTGATCTTGAATTTACACATAAATAAAATCAGTAACCAAGACTAAATTCTTCAGGCCATTAAATTTTTACACATTTAAAGCACTAGGAGGCATAATCTTACTGTGACCTTGAATGCAGAACTGCATTGCTAGCTCTATTAACTAGTGAAACAATAAAGACATTTAATTCTAAACTAAGAATATATTTCATTTTCAGTACAGAACTGCGGGATATATCATTACAGCTAAAGAAAAATCTTGCCCTGAAAAATAGTGTAAAAATATGATATTTTGGGATATTCAAAATGAAACATAAGTTTGTGCCAAATATGCAAATAACTTGAGCTGCAAAAAAATCAATTCTTTCATCTAAGCAAAAATTTCTTTTGGAAATAAAGGTAAAATAAATTTAAAAGAAAAATATTTAGAAAATGCCAAAAGCTAAAATCAAATGGTTTAGATTGAATGTCATTTTAATCCAGCAAGCTAAACCTACCCTGCTTGAATGACAAATTCTTTTGTATTTTAACAAAATGTTCTTACGGCTGGTGTAATAAGAAGCTGTATATTCATCTTGTTTGGTTGAGGGGTAGTAGACCTCTGAAGTAGATCTCTGAAGTAGACAGAGATCCACGCTGATACAAATTTTTAATACTAGTAATTATTCCTAGTATATGAATTACATAGAGTAGATATTGTAATTATACCATAAAATATCTACAACTAGGAGAGGGGCCAGTGTTTTATTAAAGGAATCACATTAAACAGGGCCAGATTGTTCTTTTTATTTAGCTTTGGTTTATTGTTTGCTTTTTAACTTTGAACAAGCCAAAATAAAAAGGGAGACAATAACTGATTGTCTCACAGATTTTGTCCATCATAAAGTATGGGTAACTGGTTTTTTATAGCCTCTTTTAACAATTGAGTTCAAAAATTCCAACAGCGCAGAGCGCACATGATTATATTCATGCAGTACTATAGGGACAGTGTTAAAGAGTTGTCTCACAGGTAAGTAAGGTTTAACAGTGGTAGTTCCAGTGGTTCTCACTTTCAACTAACTTTGTTTCCAGCTGCTTATTGAAAGCCTTGTCTTTCACATAGGGATGGCTCAGTGGCTTATGAACCAATTTACAGCCCTACTTTCTAAAGTAAACAAATCCTTAATTTCAGTTTTCCGTAATTGACCAGATTGTAATTTGCAACAGTTTAGAAGCTGTCACACAAGCAACCCAGCTGTTCTAGGAGTAGATGCAGACAAATAACTGAGAGGGATTTTGGAAGATGGAATGCAGTGCTGCTAGGAGCAACTTTTCCCAGCTAAGCAATTCCCAGAGCAAATCAGAACCTTCAGATTGTAATTCAGCACACACCAAGAAGGCAAACCTCCCCATAATAATTAGCAATGATGTAAACACAGATTCAATTATTGATTAATTATTAATTATTTAATAATAATATTTTAAATATCATTGCAGCAAATTAGTTTTCATTGACTCTCACACAAGCTTGTAAAGTTCATGTACTTCTTGCTCTTTGAGCTGTTATGATGGTATCTTTTGGGTGATGTATACTCCTTTGCTTAAGTCAAAGTGTTCTGATCCAGCTCAAAAGTAACTATTATAAAATGAGTTGTTAATTCATGAAAACACTTTTCTCTTCTGTAAGCACCACATTGGAAACTGGTGTTCCCTCACTGCCTCATTGTTTTCCTTGCGAATCTGTGTGCATCTTCAAGGTGTAGGGATGTTATGCCTTACTGGGCAGCCCAGGATAGCAGAAACCTTCCCTGGGGAAACTGAGTTAATGTTAAAGAAGAAAATCCATAATCATGAATTTTCCTTAGATAAAAATCTGATAAAATTCTATTTACATATAAAAATTCATATTACATGTAATAAGATACTATTATTATTAAAATGGCATTGTAACAACCCACAAACAAACAAAAAAATCAGTTTCCACACCTAAAGCCACGGTCTCAGTAATTCTCTCATTTATGCAACCGCATTTGCATCTGCTTATAACTTCTAAGCACTGGGGTACTTTCAGTTATCATATTCCAAAGCAGCACCTTGACACTACTAACAAAGATCAAGGTCAAAAAAAAAAAGTTTTCCTTTACCCTTCTTAAAGCAGCATTTGGAAAGCTGTCACTTATATCTTTTATTAGTTATTTCAAAGCTAGTCTGGCACGCCTATTACCATATGATTACCTCCTAAAATTCTGATAAGCATAATTAGTATTTTAATATCTTTGCACTACACAGTTGTATTTGAATATCTTTATGATCAAGAGGACAATGTAAGCAAAATATATCCTTTCAAAAAATAAATGGACAAATTTAATGACTTAGCTCCTCCTATAAGACTGAAAAATTCCAAGCCTAGAATTTCTACTAAATAAAATCTTAACTTGAAGTGGTTTCCCAGTAGTAATTCTCTTTTCAGCTGTTGCTTTTGAAATAATATAGCCATGTAAATTCTTTTTTGCTATATTTCCAAAACCAAACAAGCACAGATCAAGAAAAACAAAGTATGTGATACTTATCCTTTCTACTCATTAAAGATTTTTTGCTGTATAATGACACATAATGAAAAATAAAATGCGTAGTTATTACCATTCTTACTTCCTCAAAGCTTGGAAAATGTTATATAGAACTGTAGAATAATTTTGGTTGGAAGACACTTTTCAGAGCATGAAGTCCAACTGTTAACTTAGCATTACCAAGTAACCACTAAACCCTGTCCCTCAGCACCATATCACTTCTGCTGTTTACTGGGGTTTTTTTTGCAGAACACTTTTATGTTGAACATGTAAGTAAATGAACTTTAGGACATAAGAATTTAGGATAAAAAATTAAATCAATTCATTGTTGAAAATAACAGCAAACATATGAAAGATTGCCTTGCATTCATGAAAATTTTCTGTAAGCATATCTCTGGAAAGGAAGGGGACTGATACTGTAGCTCTGGACTTTTTGTTTTGTTTTATTTGTGGGGTTCTTTTCTTCTGATAAGTCAGAAGTCTCCCGGGGAAACAGAAACATTTTGTGAAATGTTCAAATTGTTAGTGACCTAAAATTCAGTTACACTTTAAGTAAAATGGTTCTCTTCCAAATTAAACATTATATAATCAACATACTCTACTCTCCTAACAGAGAAAACCTTAAAACGTGCTCCTGTGGCATTTCAGTAGTTGATAGGCATAGCAGGTATTTGCAGAAAATACTTTGTACTAAATTGCAATTGAGATACCCAGTATACATGTGGAAACCTAAATCAAACTGATACCTGCCTGAGAGAGTATAGTCCTGGAAATGATCAGGCTGTGTCCGTACATGTCAACTTCACAATGTCAACATATTGACTCAGGCTGCAGAAGTGGTAACATGGTCTCTGGTGTGGGGCTTTGGCCCATGCACCTACTGCTTTCCCAAATAATTCCTCAGCATGGGCCAGTAAGAGGTCCAAATAGGCATCCCCTTTAGAGAGTAAGTGATTTTAGCCAGGTGGATGGGAGTGTTGTGGTGTCCTGTCACCACCTCTTTCTGGTCACACTTTTTCTACTGATGTGTAGCTTTGAAGTTTCTCATGTTAGAAGTCTGAAGACTTATGTGTAATGGCATGGAAATTGAACACCAGGATCCTAGGGAGATGATGAGTCTAAGTGTTAAGATGTTACTGTAGTAAGTTACTCCTTTTCCCCCCCTCAATAGTTTAATGATAGTTACCTAAACTTCGACTTAAACTATAATTACAGGATGGTTACTGTCATGTAGATACAGCTGGATTGGTCTCAAACTAATAAGCTATGGTAGCACAGGCTGTGGTGTTGGATGCTTTTGTCTATATTCTCACTGTTTTGTTTTTTATAAAACATACAGAGAAGTCAAGAAAATGAGTAGGAAAAGTATCAAGAAGGAAGATTAATTAGACTGTCATAGTAATGTACACCTAGTCAATCACAATTACAATCGAGTAATTAAGAAGGCAAAACATATATACTGATACATATATTTTTGTTCTAAATAGTGAGATGAGCAAGAGGTTTAACCTATACCGTATTTCATTTAATTTTGTAGCCAACTAGCATTATATATATATGTGTATGTATACATGCATATAAAAGTACCATTTTTGCTGAAGAAAATGGTTTGTAGTTAAGTGAAACTATACACTTAAATCTGATGGAATATTTTCACCAAGTTCTTTTCCTGTGACAGGTTTCTTCCCAGTATCTAGAACCTGATTTATGAAAATGCATTCTCTCAATATTAATATTTTTAATTTTTCTGAGAGACAAAAGTGTAGACTGATGAAAACAATTTTAAATGACTTTTCACTTGTGCCATTAAATTAAATGTCTTCCCCACACAAATACAAATTTTTCTCTCTCTCATAGGCAAATAGAGAATCATTAGCCTTCAGAACTAATGTTTTGCAATAAAATGATAAATAAAATAGTTGAAAGCATACTCAATTTTCTGACTGAAACAACTTTGAGTTCAGGACAATGATCTCTTTCAAAGCCTAGAAAAACAACAATGCTCTGTCAAGAAATGTTCTAAGTATCTGTTCTGGAGAACAGATTCTTCAAAATGTGAGCAAATCAATTGCAAAGTAATCCATTCCTAGGATATATCATTACTGTGTTATTACTTCAGATTACAGGGTGTTTTTTTTTTCCTGAATAACAAGGACCGAACCACCAGATAATAGCCTTTTTTTTTTTTCTTGAGAGAAGTGATTCAGCCTCAGGCTGTTCCAGCTTGGGAATTCTGACCATGTGGAAAACACTGCTAGCCAGGGATTCAAGTCAATCGTCTGGGAATTAAACTCTGGGATCAGTCCTGGTTAGACCATCTTAGAAAGGAAAATTGCGTGAGACCTTGAAGTTTCCATATGCAGGGAGTGAAAGTACATCAGAGAAGTAAAATCTGCATGCAGCTTGTAAGTTATTTCTGCCTGGAATATTCCACAGAAATATGATGCATTTTCACAAAACAAGTATGAATGTGAGGACAAATATAAATACAAAGTATTTTCAGGTTAGACAAATTTCTTAAAAGAATAGAAAGTCAAAAAAAATCAGATTATGTTTTAGTTCATATACTATCTGGGATCAGAATATTGTCTCTTTAAAGTGATTGCTAATGGAAGGATGATACTGTAAACATGCTTTCTGCAAGAGTTAAACAAATGTTCAACTATAATATTAGTAGCTTTATTAAATATGGTCTCATGGATAATTGTCATTCTTATGAAATTAAAACTTCATCATCTGGTTTGTGCCTGGTTGCTTTCCTAGAAGCATTGAAAACAGTTCATTTCAGCACTCCTAGTGATTGTAAATTAGTAAAAAGTAATTAGGCACTTTAATAGCACTTTAACTAGTGCATCAGCAAGCCCAGTAATTGGATCTTATTAGTTTGTGTTTTGCAGTATGGTACACACCCACAAAAACATACACCCACAGAAAGGAAAAATCTGGCCAAAAACTGAGAAGACACATCCATAGACTTTTTTTTTTCTTTAACTGCAAAGCCATTTTAAAATTTTGAAGTATAAAGAAGAAATAAGAGCTCAGGTTTAATCACTACCACATCTTAGTTTACTTACAGATTTAAGAACCTTGACTGTAAAGTGTCTTATGAATATTTTCATACTTCAGATACCACTTAAAAATACATGAGAACTATTGCGAGCTATGTATCAGTGTGCTTAGTACTGCAATTTTTAAACAAGGATAGTGCTTTTTACAAGGGGATTTTCTCCTCTAGAGAAGTGTGCACAGCACATCTGCCCCATCTTGTTATTGAAATCATTGTTTCAGCCACCTACACAGAGACTAATGTCATCAAATAAGCAGTTCCTTTGATTAGTAAGTGTCTGAAGAATCATGTTCTCAATCACTAACGAACAAAGACGACACCTAAAACACTCATTTAGAAAAGTTGTGGGTTGTAGAAGTCAAATAAACCACCAACTGAAAAAGAAAAAAAAATCTAACAGTATGCTTGACAGGTCACTTCCAAGAAAAGCCCTGCTAGAAAAATAAGTTGCCATTTATTTTTTCACATATATCTCATCTCTGCTACCACTCAGATAAAAAAACCCAAAACATTAATGAACTACAAACACTAGCAAAAAGGGCAATAATGTTTATCAAAACCAAACTCTTTAATGATGCCCTTCTTTCTAAGTAAACATTACAGTAAAATCCAGAAACAAGGATGAATTTACATTTGCTCTTAGGCAGCCTCACTGTAGAGAGGTCCAAAAGTGTGAGACGTATCTAGGTTTCCATCTGTCAGAATGTGATTATGATATTAATGTTATTAAATATTAATATATGATTAAATATTAATAGTAAATTTTAATTATTAAGATATAAATACTAGGAGAAAAATATTAAGTAAAAATTCTCAATATTTTTATTGTCAGCTAGTAATATGCTTAGTCTACTATGTATTAAACTTCATGACTGATACCATCAATCATACAATGTTATATAATTTTCTATCATGTTAATTCTGTCTAATAAAGTTGTCATTTAAAATTATTGAAGAGACAAATACGAAATTTCCCAAAAGAAACCTCCCACCAATTTTAGATCAAGCAATCTGCAGGTTCAGGTGGTACGGTTAATAATATGTCCATCAAAATAAGAATGAGAATTAAGAACTTCAGTAAGATTTTCAGAACCAAGTTTTCTGCCAAAGAAAATCCTTTCCTTCATTAATTCACAGGAAAGCTTCTGAACGAACTGGTTTCCACTGCTCACCCTTTTAAAAGTTTTGACTCACTTTCACTTTTCATTTCACTTGTCTACCTCACATACAAGTTTAGCACCATGTCTAGAGTTTTCTGGGTTCAACATCTATGCAAATTATTAAATACAGAATACAACATTGCAACAGCACTAAAACTGCAAAGTCATGTCCTCAAAAGTTTTTAAATTCAGAATTTTTCAGGAGTATCACAGAATAATTGGAGTTTGACCTCTAGAGATCATCTCTTCCAACCCCCCAGCAAAGCAGGTTTACCTAGAGCACATTACACAGGATTGCATCCAGGTGGGTTTTGAGTATCTCCAGAGCAGAGACTCCACAATCTTCCTGGGAAGCCTGATCCAGTACTTTGTCACCCTCACAGTAAAGACTGGTGGTCCCTGGTCACCCCAGACAAGAGTCCAGCTCTATCATTCTAGAATACACTCTTTAGATATTTATACACATTGATAAGGTCTCCTCTTAGTCTTCTTTTCTCCAGGCTAAACAGTCCCACTGCTCTCAATCTTTTCTTATGAAAGAGATGATCCAGTCCCCCAGACACCTTTGTTGCCCTCTGCTGGACTCTCTTCAGTAGTTCCCTGTCTCAAACCAAGGAGCCCAGGGCTGGACACAGTATTACAGATGTGGCCTCACCAGGGCAGAATAGAGGAGGAAGATGACCTTCCTTTACCTACTGGCCACACTATTCTTAATGCACCCCAGGATACCATTGGCCTTTCTGGCCACAAGGGCACATTGTTGGCTTATGGTTAACTTCTTGTCTAACAGGACTCCAAGATCTTTATCCTCAGGGCTGCTTTCCAGCAGGTCTAACCCTAACCTACACTGATGCATGGGGTTGTTTCTTCCTAGGTGCAGGATTCCACATTTGCACTTGTTGGACCTCATTAAGTTCCACTGCCCAACATTCCAGCCCGCCCAGGTTACAGTGGATGGCAGCACAGCCCTCTGGTCTGCCAGTCACACCTCTCAGTTTTGGATCATCAGCAAAGTTGCTAAGGATACACTCTGTCCCCTCGCCTAGGTCACTGATGAATTTGTTAAATAAGACCGGACCCAGTACTGACCCCTGGGGAACACCACTGGTTACAGGCCTCCAACTCAACCCTGAACCATTGATCATGACCCTCAGAGCTCTGTCACTCAACTCTCAATCCACCCCACTGTCTACTCATTTAAACCACACTTCAGGCGTTTCCTAATGAGAATGTTACAGGAGACAAAAGGTGTCAAAAGCCTTGTACTGAAGTCCACGTAGACAACATCAACTGATCTTCCTTCATCTAACCAGAGAGTTATGACATCATAAAAGGCTATCAGATTAGTCAAGCATGATTTCCCCTTAGTGATCTCATGTTGACCTCTCCCAAAACATTTCTTCCACATGTTTTGAGATGACATCCAGAATGATTTGTTCCATCATCTTTCCAAGGACAGAGGTGAGACTAACCTGTTCGTAGTTTCCTGGGTCATCCTTCTTGCCCTTTTTAAAGACTGGAGTGACATTGGACTTCCTCCAGTCCTCAGGTACCTCTCCTGTTCTCCGTGACCTTTCAAAGGTGATGGAGAGTGTCACAGCAATACCATCTGCCATCTCTCTTGTAGGTGCATCCCATTGGGGCCCATGGATTTATGGATGTTCAGTTTGGCTAAGTGATCTCTAATCTGGTCCTCCTCCACCAAGGGAAAGCCTTCCTTTCTCCAGACCTTTTTTCTTAACCTCAAGGGTCTGTGGTTCGTGAGAGCTGGTTTAAGCAGTAAAGACCAAAACAAAGAAGGAATTTAACAGAGCTTGGTGCATTCCAGTGGCTCTTTCACATAAGAGCCACTTCATCACCCCGCCTTGCTGGCCTATCCTTCCTAAACGGTACATAGCTGTCCATGACAGTGTTCCATCTGTACAAGCTATCCCACCGTGTCTCAGTAACTGCAATGAGACAATGGTCCTCCAACTGCACACAGAAAGATTTAAGTGTCCTTCCTGCATCTGACAAGCTGTTGCAATGCATCACTGACTGTCACAGAACTTCAGCACCCTGACCTCACACCAGCTGCCATGCAAACTGCCTAGGGCAGCACTTTATAGGAGGGGAGGTGACCAGCAGTGGTGCTGGGTCCACCCACAGGACCTCAGACTCTCACCCATGACCTTCTTGCCCACAGCACAACCAAACCACTATCCCCACTCCCAAAAGAGCCCTTTGCTGACCCTTTATGTTGTGATTACCCCTCTCAGTGCAAACTCACCACCCTGGAGATGGTCCCTCCTCAAGTGAGCACCATCAGGTGCAAACTACTGTACCCTATTCATCTGCTCTGCTGACCCAGGTGATGCCACTCACCTCTTATTTGCTCAGAGCTCCTGAATGGCTCCTTTTATGAGGGGACTCTTGGTGAGTCACCAATACCACAGCTGTGCCTTATTCAGATCTGTCCCAGGTGGTGCTGGTCCACCTCAGCAGCCTACCCACAAGTGGCCAGCCCCCAGCACAACCAAGCCACTTTCTGGATTCAAAAAGCCCCTAGAAGAGCTCCTTGCTGGGTTTTTTCACTACGATTCCCTTCTCCAGCAAGGACTTGCACTAGATGTGGTCTTCTCATGTCCTATTACTGGAAAAGGGTGATAAAGATACACTCTAGATAAAGTCTAAAAAAGGGCCTCAAGGATTTAAATGACTACTGAAAACTCATATTTGGTTTCCGTCTATACTTATAAACACCTCAACTTTCCAATATTCTGATTGCCAGAAACTGAGTCCATTAGCTGTAAAAAACCTGTCATGTGGCATCATTACAGCAAGTAATGTATCAACTGACCAGTCAAGCACAGCTGTTTGACACCACAAAGTATTTCCTTCTTCTTTTGATTCCTGCAAATCAGCTAATGAAACAAATGCTTTTTTGGAGTGGGTAGGACACAAATGGAGTCAAACTCACCTTTCCTCTTCTAGATTATCAAATTATTCAGGGAGAGGAATCCTTTTCATGACCCTCCCCTCTCCAGATGGCCATTATAATTTATTGGGGTAGAAAGCAAGGGTGGCACCTGGAGCAAAATTCCAAATTTATGTAGTGGTAACAAAAAAAGCAATATGCCAACTTCTCCAAATAGGAACTAATGACAAGATCTTTTGGCCTATGTTTGTATCTCAAATCCCCCCAGCTCCTCTCATCACTCAGTTGTCTGCCAATCATTGACCTTAAATTCACAGTAGAGAGCAGCATAGCTTCAGAGAGAGATGTGGAGAGCTTCCCTCACAGTGGCACACTTCCCATGACCAAGATGTTCTCCAGAGAAGCAAGAAGTCGGTTGGCATTACTCTAGGAGAGAGGTAGATGCCTAACTTGGTTTCCAACATCTGAAGAAGTAGGATCCCATCAGTATTGCATTAAAAAAACACCATCTTTTCATCTGGTTTGTTTGTTTGCTTGTTTTGTTGGGGGGGGGGGGGGGGGTTTGGGTTTTTTGTTTGGTTGGTTTATTTTTTTGGTTTGGTTTGGTTTTTTTGGTTGGTTGGTTTGGTTTTTGGTTGGTTGGTTGTTTTTTTGTGTCTGTGGGTTTTTTTGGTTGTTTGGTTTTTCTTTTTTTTATGGAAATTCACATCCAGATGGAGGTTAAGAGGCTCTAAAACCCAGGTATTCCCTTCTGGAATCCAGTCGTGAGCAGCTTGTATCATATCATAGCTTTCCTGATTGAAACAGTTGGGTCAGACAAACAAGCATGTTGTCTAATACAGGCCTAATGCAGAACACAGGATTAGCTGCCACTGCTTAAGCTGCTAGCCTTTTTCCATGGGTCATTCTGATTTGCCTGATGTACCAGGTATTATTAACTGAGCAAGGCAAGTAGATAAGTTATTGTAGTACCAGTCTTTGCAGTTTATGAGAATTGCTGTTGCTTAATTCCAAACATGATAAAGACTTCAAAAGTTAATGTACAGCTTGTAGTGAATAATAACAGGAAAATATTATAATGAATAGTTAATCATCACTTAATTAAATTTTCAGGATACAAGGGCTACTAAGCAATTAAGCAAATATTCTGTACTTAAGGGCATAATTAAAGGGCCTTCCTGCTTCCTGCATATAACATCATTTAAAAACTTTACATTTCTCATGATCATTTCTACTGGGAAATACCTGTGAGGCAGAAGGCAGATTATGCAGCAACATTTAATTGTTTCCTCAAAGCTATCACAATTAAAAATAATGTCTTAAACAATTTACATAATAATCAGTCACAAAAGCAATTGTTTGTTAAGTCTACCATATTAAGTGTAAATGCCATATAACTAGATAGTTGAAATAATGGAAAGTGCTCTTTTCAACAGTTTGATACGTGTGACAGATTCATAACACCCTTCCATCTGTAGTTAATAAAGTCTGGCTGGCACTCTGCTTTCAAGCCTTAGTTAGCAGTGGAGTGGGGCATTATGAGTGTATGCTATGTAAGGGCAACAACTATATATGCACTGTAATATTTTAGGAAAAAAAAAGTCAAGATATATAATTCTACATTTTATAAAATCTATCAGTCATTATCAGAATGAGTTCTGGTTTGGAAATACACACAAGCACTCTTTGGATTCAGGCCACTACTGTCAATTCTCAGTCTCATTGATTTTCACTAGTATGAGTAAAATTATCAGAAAAAGACATTTCAAGTTATCTCAGTACAAATATTTCAGTTGATTCAGACTCACCCTTTCCTTCTTTCTCAAGTCATCCTGCTATTTGAAACATTTCTGTTGCCATGGTATCATAAACTGCTCAAAAAGACTGGAGAATTTTGCAAGAATTCCAACATCATAAGCAGTTATCTCTGGTTCTTTGGTATTTTCTACGTAGCTCTGTTTGTAGTAGCTTTATTAAACCAGTTCAACAGGATGCTATGACAGTGGTATTGGCTACCGTGCTTTACCTTATAGACTCCTTTTTAATCAATTCATCTCTTTAACAATACTATTTATTCCATTTCTCATTACATAAATTATCAATAGAAGAAAGACTAGCCTGGTTTTCTTACCAAGCAATCAGGCTTTTGTATAGTTCCTATACAAAATATACATACAAATTTTCTAGTGCTACGGGCTGTGAACAATAGCTCATATAATGTGGTTATGCTCCATTTTAATGTTCTCTCTTTAAAAGAATGGTTAAACAATGTCCAAGTGAAAAAAATCAGAAATAAAGGCAGCTTTCTAGATTTTGACAGTTGCTTTGTTCTATTAGTGGCTGACATTTTGACATATATTTCTTTGGGTTTCCTCCTAGAAGGCAGGTAGGCCATGGCTATTATAACTGTAGCATGTGAAGTGAAAAATGAAAAGCAAAATCATAAACCATTCCCAGTCTACACTTTCTTAAATATAAGTGGTTGCACAGTTCACCCCTCCTACTCATAGTCTACCACAAGACAAAAAAAACCACACCAACAAACCAATGAAAAAAAAATAAAATCCAGCAAAAACCAACCACCCCCAACCCCAAGCCCCTCTAGTATAGCAATATTTCAAATATGCCAGTGCTTTCCTCTGTCTCTCACTTTCTCTCTGGTTAAATAGTCATGTCATCACCAGTGTATACCATCTCATCTCTTCATGAAGATAGGCTGCCAAGATCTAAGCTGCTGAGACAGTAATGATTTTGTAAAATAAACCAGTCAAAAGAAAATTTAAAAAGCTTACATTTCTTTCAGTGAAAATGTCTAACTAATGTAACATGTAGTTCACATACACCAGTATTCATTCACAAGAAGCTAATTTAGCAGCAGACAGAAGCTATAAATTATTGACATAAATTGATTTCATGTTTAATTTTCTTAGGACCTTCTACAGTTCACATTAGCATTTAGCAGTCTACCACTGTTTTTATGAACAGAATGATAATTTGACAGCACACCTACTTCTACTCCTTCACATTTCTTTACATAAGAATCCTAAGAATTCAAAATAAATTTTGTAGTAACATGGCATTTGAAAATTGCTGAGGTGTTCTACTTTGGAATTGCAATTTATTAAAGAAACACCTTGGTTATTGAAAATGACATACTGATATTGATGGAGATACTTTTCACTAGTCAGCTGCAAGTCTATCTGTTAGGACACGAAAATACTTTCGACAGGACATTTTCTGAGGAATTTTTGTTTCTCTGGAAAAATGTCCTGTTGGTGCTATCTGTGGAAAGGAACTTTCCCCGTATTCTAAAACCTCACCTAAAAAATTGAGAGAACAGTAGATTGAAAAGACTATCATCTGGGATGTCTTTTTAGAAAATAGACCTTGAATCTCAACTTGTTAGCATCTTTGTCAGGTCATTCATTTCCTAGCAGACCACTTAGCCTCCTAGATATGTTTTTCTTGAGCCTGTAAACTCTGAAATTGCCCAGGTTCCAAGGAACTCTCTGTTTTGGGAATCTTACTTTCCATAAAAACTCGTTGAACTAAGAATTAAGAAGTAAACATGCTGCAACTCCTGTTGCATCCACAGTAGAAGGTGACACAACGGTGAAGGCTTGCAGAAAGCCATATATATACATGAGCTCCAGCATCAAATAGGATCTTCAGAAAAAATGTTTATTGCCTAGGAGAACCCCATTCCATAACTAGAGAAATAAAAGCAGATAGAAGGAGGAATATTTGTATCACTTATCTGTAGGCACCTACTGTAGCATGTAAAACTTTCTCAGTCCCTTTTACAATCCATTGGGAGAATAAAAGAAGGTGATAGGAGTGAAGTACTGCAAACTGCCCTTTGGATAGGGCAACTAAAATGGGTCATATGACTATTCCTCTAAAAGATTCAGTTTAGTGGATTTCTATTTTGGCAAAGCATTTTGAGATCCAAGAATATAATTTTTATATTTGAATGAAAATAAATTCTGAAACCTTGAAATTCTTTGTTAACCCTTCAGTTGTTTACTCGGGCTTAGTTCTACACTTAGCATAATTTAAGAATCATCCTGATTTTGTGTGATATCTGGCATTGCTGATGTACAGGATTAAAGGATTTTTAAATCAATTGTACACATTCATCTTAAAATCAATGAACAGAAGGTAAATGAACACTGGAACAAGATTGCACAGGCTTCTTTAAATTTTCCATCACCTGAAGTCTATATACTAAAGAAGGACATTTCTAAAGCTCTTTCCAACCACAGCTACAACCAGAATTCATCATATCTGAAGTAAGTACAAAAACAGAAATCAAATGTAGTGCAAGATATTAACAGCAAGTGTGAAGGAGAGCACAACTGTGTAGGAATGCCAAAATATTCTTTCCTCCCTCCAGAGAGTATCCCCAAAGGCTAACTGAAGTCACTGTCATCGTTCCAACTAACAGAAAAATGTCTTAGTGTTAAGTACCTGAAAAAATAATAATGAGGAGAGAGAAAGAATTAACTTTGTTGGGTTTTTTCTGTCTTTTCCCTTGCTTTTGTGTATCAGCTTGATGTTACAAAAATGCCCCTTTTATTCTTGTCAGGAAAATCTGATCTTTTAAGAGTTACAATAGTTCCACAGGATTCCTGTTCCCTGGGTTTCATTTGTATTTCTAGTCTGCAGCCTCTGATCTCAGGAATACAATACCGAGAGTCCAAACTATGAACCCGAGGAATAACAGCAACAGTGTGCTGAAAACACAAATTTCTTGGGGGCTTTTGTGAAAAAAAGTCAACTAAACAAGATATTATTAGTAATTCTCATATGACAGTGAGTTCCCTTCTGATTAGCTGTTAAGCTACAAGCAAAACTGACATAGGTTCAGAGTATGTTTAGATTATTATTCCTCCAAATAATTTCTTCCTCATTTATAAGATTCTGTTCTCGAATTTCTTTCATCTTCGTCCCTTGTTCACTCCTGAATTTCCTTCAAGGATGCTTGCTAACTACCTCTAATGCTCTTTTAGATTACATTAAGAATGATATTTATAAAATTCTTGCCCTGTCTTGTCTACTAGCTTCCTGGAGTAAATGTTGAAGGAATTTAATGTTTGTTTAACGACAGATTTAATTCTGACATACAGAATTTTGGAAATATATTGTTAAACTAACTATAATTTATCAAATGGAATTTAAAATGAAAGAGGTCTTTAGATCAAATTCACTGTTAGGGTTTGACAGTGACAGGTTACATTTAAGTTTTGACATCTTCTGACAGCACAAAACCATGGAAACATTATTTTTAGTGGAAAGCCATTTATAGATTGATATAAACAATAAAACAGTGGTAACCCCATCTAATCCAGGTTAATTAGGACCTTAGTTTATTGTACTGAAAAAGGTTAATACAATTTATGCCAGACAGTTTAAGGTAATGGAAATATAGCTTGCTTAGCTTTTTTGATATTTCTTTTTCTTTTTCATGAGATAACAAAAATGACTGATAAGGTCAGTAGAGTCAACACTATATTCATAGGTCTTTTCAAATTAGAGATAACAGCTGCTATGTAAACCAGAACAGAAATTGGTATGGCTTTTGTTTCTAGCTCATATTTGTCTAAGCTTGCTTTTCAGATACTCAGTTTAATTACACATTATGTATAATTGTGAGTGTAATAAATGGAATTAGATTCTAGTGTGGCACTATGACCAAAAGGACTGTCACAGTCCTTGGATACCTGAATAAGGGAAATATTAATTAGGCATGGATCGGTTATTTTATCTGTTTATTTTTAGTGGCACTAAGAACATTTTGCAAGCAGTTTAAAAAGGGTAATGAAAAACAGTTGGAGAGTTCAGAAACAAGGATCCAAAATGACGAATGGACTGTAAAACATGTCATTAATGTCCATTCAGTAACACTGACCCCAATATCTGTGTCATTTATCACACTGAAATTAAATAGTTAATTAATCACACCTGATTTATAAGTTAATACAACCAGATTCAAAGCCTGAAAGTGAATCTTGCATAGATTCTCATGGAGGACTGAAAAAGCACTTTTTTTTGAATCATGATTTCCAGGAAAATTTTTAGTGGTTCTTTAACCTTTCTGTTAAAAATGGTCAATGAGATTCTTGAATTCTTGGGAACTTACTTACTTCAGTTAGATATCCAAATGCACGTTCAATAGCTCTGATAATAATGGATTGAGTGCTCTCCTATGAGCTGTTTGCATACATGACTGTATTAGTACTTTGGCCTTCTATTTTGTGACCCTTCAGAAAGGCTGTGAAATGAGTTCCGTGAGAGATGAAACTTTGGAAGTCTGTTAATGAGGCATGTCCATAGAATAATTATTAAAGTTTTAGCTTTGCTTTATATGCAAGCAATCTCTGCTTGAAAATATACATACTTTCGTTTTTTCATTGCAATTTTACTTATGCCTACCACTTTTTTCCCTTCTCAAGAAGACTGAACCTGGGCTCATATTCTTGAATACACTTGTTACAGTACTTGTACTGTTATTCTAAACGTCTTCAGGCAGAATTTTGGTATCTTCTTGAACTCTTCTGTTTATAACTAATAAAAAGGTGTATAAAAATAATTGTAAAATGAATTGAATGTCATTGCACTGAATGACTACTGTTTGTTTTTTATATTTACTGACGTGGGAGAATTTTTGATAATATTTTAATAAAGGCAATTATAGTCCCTTTTTATATGAATCTTGACATTAATATCAATGATTGACCATTTTTGGAAGGAGAGAGGAATATAAAATATATTTGCATTTGAAGATTATCTTATGTGCGAGTGTTTGTCCTGCGTGCAGGGCAAAGTGAAACTTCCATATACGACGCACTTTGAAAAATAGAAGAATGTCATAGAGGCCCAGCTCTGAAATACCAAAATGTACAGGAGGTTTTTTTTAGTAAAACAAAGCATTACAGAATAAAAGTGACTTTCATCAAGCATAGAGCTACAGGCACAAGGAAGATTGGGAACCTTGTATCCAATTTAGTACTGAATGAAAGCAGTTCCCGGGCAGAGTTTTTTTCAAGGATTAAAAGAACTATCAAATAAAATCAGAAATTGGTGTGCAAACTGAGAACTGTAGAATGTTATAATTAACCGAAAGAATTGGCAAGCTTGGGCTTGATGACATTAGTGATCAAAAGTAACCTTAGAGGTTTCAGGACTTTGTTCTTACTCTGAAATCTTAGAGAGAAATTATTTATAACTACTATTTTTCTGTATCTGTCTCAGTTCTTGTTAGACTACTGTATTAAATGCTTTCTACATTATTTGTAAATTCTTCTTTTACCACAAAAGGTAAAATGGTGCTTTATGTAAAAAATCCACTCTCAATATTATGTCTAAAAGATTTCCTGTTTATTTCCTGTTATTTTTATCTCTTGGTTTTTGGTCTTGTAAATCAATACACATATATACCCTCAATGTGATCAAAATTAGCAATCATATTGCTTGCTGTATTATTTAGGTAAGTCAGTTTTTCTCTTCTCACCTCATTTGCCATCTATAAATTACATGAACATGATAATTTTTGGTTTGGAAGGCATTCTGCTGCTGTGAAAATGTTCCTCTGTGTGTGTTGGGTTTGGAGAAAAGACTGGTAAAAGGCACACCTTCTGAATGGAAGTATTGCTCTCACCAAGACACAAAGCTCTGTGGAAGTCAAGCATCATCAGCTACTTCAGAGTTTGCTGAGTAGCTGGGGGCAGCACGCAGTCCAAGGCACCCTTGGAGGCCATTGCATGAAGCCCCCCTGCTGTTAAACTTCAGAGCTCTGGAGCTCTGGAAAGTAGATCAGAGCTGGATTTCCCACTGCACAATTTGCAGTGGGCTCCTTCAGTCTTTTTTTTCTAATTCCAGTCTTTTTTTCTGATTCTGTCCTCAGACTTTTCACACCTTATCCTGCGGGCAAGCGAACCATGCATGCCAGGCAGAAAAAGTCATCAAATAAACAAGCATCCAGGCTCTACTAGCTCTTCCTCAGTCTGCAATATTTCACTATTCAAAAGATAACCATGCGATCTAACTAAAGCTTCTTCCAGAGGCAAGCCTTTATTAAAAAATACTTGTTTGGGTTTTTTTTCCTGTAATGATTCTCTTTATGAGAGGAACACCTTTATTGTCAGACAACAGCTTCACATTTCATTGTCTGCCTTTCCCCCTCCCTCCCTCAGCTAGGAGCATAGTAGACACTGAGCCCAGGGTAAATATTTCTGAATGCTGAGAGAGGGAAGCCAGTGTTTAGACTTTCAGCTTGCATTTAACAGCAACATTTCCGGCTATGTTTATATTGGTTAAGTAAATAAAAGAAATAAATAAATATTTCAAATAGCTGGTAAGTAGCATGATATAAAGAATTCACCAGTCTTCTCCAGTACAGAAATGAGGTGCTTCAGTACTAGATGGGAAGTTAAAACAGTCTTGTAGCCTCTTCACAAGAACATTAAAGGGAGCAAGAAGAAGCACATCCATGGATGCTATAGAGGCACCTGGTGGGCTGCTGGACAAGACATGCAAAGCAATACCACCCACAGGGTCCAATCACAAAAACAATTCTTCCTACTGTCTAGACTGTGCCTTAGCCTCTGCCAGCACTAGATGAACCTTAGTTACAAGCAAAATTTCAGCAAAATTGATTTAACTTCATGAAGACAAACCAGAGGTGATGCATCTGTACTTCATCTTATGTACATAAATTAACAGTCTATTTAGCATCATTCCACAGTGCATCCTGATTCCTGCATCAGGAACCAGAGCCATGAGAGCAGTTGGTTGATTTCAGTTTCCAAACCTGGAAATCCTAGCAAATCTCATTTTCCTTAGACCCTGTGTACTTATAAAACTATTGCTTATCACTTAAACTGCTCAAGCAGCACTCTGTACAATCTGTTAGACACATGTATAATTTTTTATCCTGGTGAAAAAATAAAAGGCTGATGAACAGAGCAAAATCATCAGAAGTTAACATTCCTTTGACAGCAATATACTATCAAAGGTTTTATTCTTCCATCATATTTTTTTCTCCTAATCCAAGTTCTAATTTATTCTTCCAGAATACATTTTTCCTTAATCCAAGTTCTAAAAAACAACTGATTTTGTTTGTTCGTTTGACCTTTTTTTTTTTTTTTTTTTTTTGTCATCAGAGCTGGTATTCACAAACCTTTGAAAGTCTAGCATCATAAAAAAGACAGATGGAATAAACATCCACAGAAGTGTACATCTGCGTTAATGGTTGAGACTTTTTTTGTAGACATTAAAGAAAAAAAAAATTGTGTCATATCTGACTCTACAAGGTAGGTGCGTTGAACTCAAGTAGCGTCTACTACTCTGTGTTGAATATGAAGGGATTTTATAGAATAAATTCAGATGCAGTCATGTGTATCATAGGCATCTAATCCTACTCAAGAATTCTCACAATATTCCACCGGATGTGTCAGGCACATGCATAAGGTAAGTACAAAGTAGGAAACAGGGAGAAATATTTCTTAAATATCTAAAATAACTCCTCTGAATATTGTACCTGTGATTTGGGTGTAGGAAATATTCAGCACAGAAATCTAGTTCTAAGTTAATTTTCATATTCCCTTTTCATTTTACCTCTAGTTTTTGGCAGGTGTAAGAGCCTGGCTATTGTGTGTCTCAAACCTTGTGTGGTGATAAGATCTGGAAAGACCTTTCTGGAGGGGAGAAGTGTTGACTGCTCCCAGTGGTCTCTGCACTCCCCCTTTGGCTCCTTGAAGATGCTTTAACAAAGGAAGAGAGAAGTTCTGCATAGGTGGGACTCTGTCTTTTCTTCAGTTAAGTGCTCCTGCTGACTGCACCATGGGGGGGGAGGCGGATGGCAGGAGTCACGCTGCTTCTAGCTCATGAAGCTCATGCAAATCAACACCACTTCCTGTGGAAACTGGGAATGCCACCCAGATATCTCAAGGGTAAAAGGGACAGAAAAATACTGATCGTGGCGCATCCACCACGGAAGAACTGAAGGCTTGGGCTGATCCAGTGAGACGTCGCTGGATCCACAGGTGGTGATAACCTCTTCTCTTTAACCTTCTCTCTTCCTCACTCTCTCACTCCCCCATCTTTTCCTCTTTTTTAATAACTCTTTCTACCTTTTCCTCAAAATGTAGTCATGCCATAAAATAATTGCCTATGAAAATAACACCTTTATCATACTGTTTGTTGATTGTTTCATTAGGGAGAACTAATAAATTGTTTTGTTACTGTTCCTTGGAGTCATTGTCTTGACTGCCACTCCGGCAGCCCGGCCATGCAGGGACAACCTCTCTTGGGGGATCACAAAGAT
The DNA here is from genome assembly GCA_024611175.1 of Megaceryle torquata. Lineage (NCBI taxonomy): Eukaryota > Metazoa > Chordata > Aves > Coraciiformes > Cerylidae > Megaceryle > Megaceryle torquata. The sequence continues at coordinate 77,662 of JANIJG010018017.1, forward strand.
TTACCTCCCTCGTTGTACACTGAGTGGGACAAGACAGCAGGTTCCACGGCCAAGAGACAGGTCTTATTCCAGAAAAGAAGCAGCATGGATTGCGGTATTTTACTACTGAAGTAGAATAAAACTTCTCACATAGAAGCTATCATATCTGGATTTTTGGAAAACTGCTTTGAAGTACATGATGGTACACAGGCACTGATTATAGATGGCTTGCTAGATTAGATGAAGAAGCAATGGGCAGAAGAAGAGGGTAAGATTCTGAAAGAAGTCCAACAGTTTTGCTTTATATACCTTCCTAGGCAGGCTGCTTGGAATATTTGCTTTAAACAGCTTTTTCTTAATTTTTCATCTTTCCTTCTGCCCATATTTCCTGATTTCCTTTGACATCAATGATGTTCAAATCTGAGAATGAAAATCACTGGGTGCAAATGTAAAACAATGGATACTGGCTACTTGTTTCACAGCAGAATAAGTATTCTTTTATCCCTTAGACGTATCTCACCCCAACTTACATGTGCATGTTTTTTTAAAAATAACAAACCCAAGTCCCAAAACAAAATAAAACACAAACAAAAATAAGCAAAAAAATAAAAACCCCAAACCACAACATAACCAAATTTTTTTTTTACTGTCACTATTTGAAATTTAAATTGCTTATCTTGCTTCTCATAACAGAAAAAAGTAACAGCCTTACAAGCATTCCTTATATAATTCTTATTAGAAAAGAAACACTCCTAAGTTTCTTGATGTATTCTACTCAAATTTGCTATATTTCCACTTTCAGACAAGCTCCGCTCAACCTCAACTTCTAAATTTCCTAGTTATATGGATGGATTTCCTTTTTTATGCTAAACTATAATTTTAATTAGAAGTTTAAGGAATTGACACATGATATTGCAAAGAAATGACTATGCAAAAATAACATTTTTAAATCAAGCAAATCTATTTATTATTATTATTATTTATCTTATCCTCAGGTCTGTAACTTTCTAGAACAAAAGCAAGAAGTGCTATTTTTATTGTTGTTGGCTTTTTAATATTGTCAGTAACAGTGTAATGTTTATAAAGAAATGTGACAATAATTTTCTTTATCACACACTTAGTAGAATTGTTAATTGATTTGATTCCTGTCTATATTATCTTTCTTCAGTCAAATTTCTCAGTATTACACAGTTCATTCTAGCAAAAATTGTTGGGAAATACCTGCAAATGAAGAATGATGACTTTCTTTGAACTTAGTTTACAGTATCATGATTAAATGTCACCCTCATTAATATAGGAGCATTTTCATCATATCGGTTATTGCAACAGCAGTGAAGATTGATAGGGGAAGCAAGATTACTGTAGATAACAGCTTCATTTTATCTGTACAATCCATATAAAAACCAGCTACTCTGGTATAAATAAATGAAGCAAGAATAATAATTCTTGATGGATTTATATATAAAAATAAAAGAATCAAGTTGACTTTTTGACTTCACAGGCTGAGTTTCTATGTATGCCAATGGAAAAAAAAAACCTTTGGTTTTCATTGCATCCATAGACTGTGAGTACTTTGGGACAGGAACTGTTCTATACGTGAAATGGATTCTCATAGTTGAACTGAGGCACAACTAAAACACTAGTATATCTGTAACTAAATAATGTAATTACTGCACTTGTAACCAGATTTGACATATTACTTCAAAAGTGGTTTAACAACATATGACTCCTGAATTTGAAAGAACTGTTTGTTTCTGTTCCATTGTTGTTTTTTTTTTAAATATGTGTCAGGGTTTTGATGTAGCTAAACACTTGAGATAAATGAAGATACTATTAATGTGATAACATTAAAAGTAAAAATATATAGATCTTTGAAAGTTTTATTTTTAAATGTGTCTAAATAAATGTATAATGCTTCATTATCCATTTGCTTTGTAGATTCAGTATTTTCATGGAATGCTCATCAAATGAATTTTAAATTTGCCTCTGAGGTCATGCATACTTAGGTTTCCCTAATTTGAAGCTGTTGTTTGTTAGTCTGAGTTCCCTCAAGATACTATTGAAGATTTTAAAATTTAGTAAGTTTATCAAGTATATATCTTGGGCAATCTGGAATGAAAATCACATGGAAAATTATGCATCTTCTCTCAGTAATTTGCTACATATATTTCATAGTTATTAAAGGCATTATTTTGAGAGATTGATCCTTTTTTTTCCCTTGTCTCATTGGTGTAGTGGCATTTCATTATTCCTTTCTAACTCATCAGCTGAATAATAAGCAGAATAAAATTGCAAGTGCTTGAATTGTGTATCTGAAAGCCAAAAAAAATCAAATGAGGTATCTTATTTGTAGAACATTTTTAAGCTGATTAATTTACTTTGAACAGTGTCACAGTTTAGTAAATAACTCAAACCAGGACAAACAGGATAGGTGCAGTTAGAATTTAGGTGTACAGCAAGACTGCGAGACAAAATGAACCTAAAGAGCTTTTGGGGACTATTTGGTAGAATATCTGCAGGTAACTCTAATTTATGGTCTTAGTGAGCAAATGAAACATTTATTCAAATACTGAATAGGTCCTATGACAATAATGAAGGTAAAAAGCTGCCTTAATATTTCCTTTTTGGTGAAGTAAGAACTTTTTTCCCATAATGAAATGAGTGAAAAGAGACCATGGGAAGAAGAAAAAGTTAGGACATAGAAGGAAAACATATTTCCTGTGTGTTTTGATTTGGCCTTTAGAAAAGAAGAACACAACTCAGTCAATATTCTTTGTGGCACAGAGCATAAAAAAATCATACAAAATACCTCATGGCTATTCATAAAGCTGAAGACATCTGAACTGGCTGCTTTTGAATGAAAGGTTCTTTCATTCTTTGGTATAATCTACCTACATTTTAATAGACATGCATTTTGTTAAGACTTTTTGTCCAGATATTGCTTCTCTGATTTTTAATAAAAAAGTACTTGGCATACAGATTCCTGTCAATTTTTTTTTTTTTTTTTTTTTTTATGCTGTTTACTAGTATTTTCTTGCAAGTTAGCTGATTCCTTATTCCCAGGAGGAAACAAAGCATTTCCAAATGAAACAAGAATGTCCCTATTCACTGCTTTGTTATGAGTGTTAGGTTATGTACCATCCCTGTAACAAAGGATAAAAATGCAGTGGCTCTTTTTCAAGGAAGTGGTGAATCTGCAGGGAGTCAGATACATGTTAGTGTTTACTGTCCACATTACACCTCTTTAAGAGGGTTAAAAGGAGTGTATTACTGTATATTGCCTGAAAAAAAATTCCAGCAAGTTCCCAACCTGAAAAAAACCCCAAACTTTTTCCCCAGTGCTTTGCAGTAATATTATCCTTTAAATTAAAAAACAAAGCAGCAAACAAACAAAACAAAAACAACAAAGAAAGAAACAACAGTGGAATGGAAAGACAGGCTGTGTTGAAATATAAGCCATGGGGTAAAAAAATTAGGAAACATCACCCTGTTTACCACCTAAAAGGAGAAAGTTGGGATGTACAGATTGTTTGTGATAATGAAATAAAACAGCAGACAATTCTGTCAGTGAAAGTAAACAGCAAACAATAACATCCGTACAAGAGAATACCCATCTGAGCAGACAATGACATACATTTATGTGTTGAAAGCCTACATATACCCAAGCACTAAAAATAGAGAGTTCTATAAAAATAGATGATAAAACTAGATTTCTACATTCCTCTTGCATAACACTTGAAAGTTAATTCCAGTAGAGCTAAACTGCTGCAGAAACATTCAATACACCCCCAAAAAACTGAAGCAGGCAAAGAAAATATGTATGCTGCTGTTCCCAAGTTGGATGTATTCAAACTCATGCTTATGGTTAGAGTGGCCCACTGCATCACAATACATCAGACTCCAATGTTTTGATCTGAGTGCTATGGTTTAGAATAAATTAAAACTAGGAATGGCTTTTCATTTGTATCATTCAGTTGTACATTAACTCCTGGCAGACCATCACTACAGTTAGATGGATTAACTGACCCTCAATCAGTACTACATGGCCTGTATTGCTACTTGAAGAAGAAATAGTTTATTTTGTTTTCATACTGGGCTTTCCTTTCCTGCAATCCACAACTAAAGCTATGAAGCTGTGTTAATAAGGAGATCAGAAGGGCCATGTTTTCCACACCTCATGTAGGTGAATATACTTTGCTGTATAACTTTACCAGCACATATGCTGCATTTGGAACAGCATGGATTCCTTTTTTGGCTTGTCTCATACATAACAGATAGAGGGACAGGAAACCACGGTGTAGTTTAGCTGAAATGTGTGTTATGGGGGACACTGAAGATAGTGCGGGGTGTAGAACACTAACTGCTGCTTTTGGTCAACAAATTTCAGTATAGCAAACAAGGACAAATTATTTTCCCTGAACAGTAGATTTTTGAGTTCCATTTCAGATGGTTGCAATACAGAAATTTTACAAAGCATTCCTTCTCTTATTATAAAGTTACTACAGATCAAGAGTCTTGGCATGTAGTGCCCTCCACCTGTAATGGATACTATCTGAGGCCTCAAACAAGCCTGAATGAGGTAAATCTATTTTTTAAACTTCTTGGTTTTGTGTCATCAGATATATAAGAAGATTAATATAATAGCTACCTATAATACCTCACTGAATTTCAGCTAATATTATCTCAATAAATGTAATTTTATTTCTGAGGCTTTTATTCTTCTTATGTTAACTTTTATCAGCCTGTCCATTCTGTAGACAGCAAAAGTATAAACTGAACGTAATTTAAGCAAACTGAGGTCTGTTTCTAAGTATGATATATCACTGGAATACACGGCAACTTATTACAATGGTTATATAAAACCCAGTTTGTTTTCCATGCACAGAAAGCTTGTTTCAGTTTTATATACAATATCCTTTAAGTCACATCACCATAATAGCTCCATGCTCTTTTCCATCCCACTAGCTTTTGTACCACAGTGTTGGTAGTTCCTTCATATATCTCTGCTCCAGCTTTCTCATGTCCCCTAAAACATATCCCAATGTATGCACCTCCCTCTTTTATCCACTAACTGGAGCTAGACCAGAGATGGCATATACAATGGCTTCAGGAGCACCCGCAGACTGGTCAGGAAATTGCTGAACTCAATTTCCATTTTTCCATCCATAAAGGTATTCAGTGGAAATGCTCCCCTCTCCCCACCAACTCGTATGATACTTGTATAACATACTGTCTTTGAGGCACTTAATCTTTTCTCAGATTTGACTAAAATCAAAATTGGCAGTAGATTCTAAAGTTGAGTAGGGATGAAGGTCGGAGATAATGAAAGCAAATTTGCACAGGCTTCAAGTCCTCAAGAACCACAGTAAGAGTTGATTCATCTAAATGTGTGAATCTTCACATAGTACTTTAAGAAATATAGGTATCTTAGGAATTTAGTAAAGGATTATGAGAATGTCTAAGTTTACTGTATTAAGGTTATTTAAAAATCTTTGCAGATGAAAATACATGTAAAATACATTCCAAGACCATTGCAGACTTGTAGTGCATACTGAATAACTTCATTTTTCCACTGCAATTTAAGAGACACATCTGTAAGTATGTCCTCGAGTCCTATGTTTGCATGTGACCAATGATCTGTTAGTAAGGCAATTCCCTGCAAAATTGTCTGTGTCCAGCTTGAAGCTGCATTTGATGAAAATTCTTCTAGACAAAATGCAGTAAGAATGCAGAAAATGCAAAGACAAAATGCATAAGAATTGCATAAGAAACCATGGTTTCTTATGATCATAAATAATAACTTTTCTGTGTGAGATTGTTTCACATTAATTTTACAGTTACATTCCCAGGTACTTTATCTGGGGATATATTCAGCATTTTCTTGATTATCAAAGTCCAAGATGAAATTCCTGGTTAAGACCAGACAGAAAACTGTTCCAAACCGTATCTGTATATCCAGCAACCCAGTAATTACATCACACTTTAAAAAATAGAAGAAACAAACTAAATCCCCTCCCTTACTAATTCAGATTCTTTAGTTTCAAAGGTAGAAATTTACATCTATGGATTCTGTAAGAAGTGAATAGCAGATGCTACTTGCCAGAAGGGTAGGATTTTCTGTCCTTTTTGACTCACTCTATCTTGGCACAAATGCCCATGCAAGGTTCAGAGCGGTAGAGCACCTACAGACTTTCAGCTTCAGTGGTCATATCAGCTCTCTATTTGTAGAAAGGCAGTCTATAAAGATATCTGATGAGATCACTTGAAAATTTATTTCCTGGGTTGCTGTGTAATGCCACTTGGTTTGTTAAGTAGCTGTCATATCCATGTGTGGGCTGAGAAGATTTCTACACTGGGCATGTTGATAATGTGCTTCAAAAGCAGAGGAGCAGCAGCAGCAAGCAGCACAGAGAGCATCCTCAGAGATGAAACCTGAGCTTGTGTCAAGCAGGTGGAACACTATCTGCTGAGCTGTCCTATCTGTTACAGTGTGGAAAAACATTGAATAGGTGCTGATAACTTGGTCTTGTTCTGCTAGTTAATTAGTTCACATTCAATAATAGAAAATCTATTGCCCATGGCAAAGAAAAATAAATGTTACATTATAGAGGATCTATAGCTGTGTAAGTGGCTTGATTTTATGAACTCTTACTACCCTGAGGCAAGTGACACAGACTCAACATGCTGCATGGCACTACTTGAAGTAAGATCTTCCTCTATTTGCTGCCCAGGAACCTATACAGGCTCCTTGTAACTTCTTTCAGTCTCTGATTTGCAGTCTGTACATTCTGTACTCTACTGCTAATACGCATTTTATATAAGCTAAGGATGCGTTGGGGAAATGCACAGCAGGTAAAAACATTAGTGTTGTTTTCAAGCAGTGAAAAGGTAAAATTAGTCACTATTTACTTACTGTTGAATCTTTATGTCTAGCACTTTTTCTTACCATGAGTAAGCTTTCACCTGTGTCTGCACCCACCTGTCTCATTATTTTGAACTAACAGGGACCTTTTTACCTCCTTTCTCCTGGGCAGAATTTAACTTCATGTATTCAACATGCTTTATTTGCTAGAGCAACACCAACCATACCTACTGGAGAACTTGAATTTCTTAGATAAGCATTTCTGAAAAGTCTTTGTTTTCTACAGATACAGCAAAGGCATACTTTCATACCTAGACAAAATATGACTTAAATTTTGAAAGGGTAATGGCTGAAAGAAGAAGGAGCTGTATCTAAACCAGAGATTTTTGAATCAGATGGAGAAGTGTAACCTGCGTGATGGAGAGGGGAAGACTATGAATCTTATGATCATCCTTTTTCGGTCTCCACTGTGTTCTTTTGCTTCTTATTTTTTAATTTCTATTCTTTTGTTTGAAAACCAAGATAATTCTGTATTCCTGAGGGCAAATGTTTTTTCCTGTCTTTTCTAACCAGTTTGTCTTGAAGACATGTATACAGGGAAGACAAATAGAAAAAGTTTTAGAGTAAGGTAACTTGTATAATTTTAAACCAGAAAAAGGAAAATGAAACTGACTCTAATAGGAAGCCCCAGAAAACACCGTGTAATCTGTATTATGGACTTTTCACTTTGTTTTTCCAGTGACATCCCCTATAGTATTTTTTTGGAAACATAAATAAAGCCATATCCTTTTCGAAAATTAGAAAAAATTAACCTAACTTTTCCCTAGTGAAGAGATGATCAAACAGCTACAACTTATCTTGGAACATATATAAATTTACATCCTGTGACATTTTTTTTGTTCCTGTACCTCTTTTTCTCTATGTGTACATTTTAATTACTAAGGATACATAAATATGATGTATCACAGGTGCTATTACAAACTATGTATCCACTGACTAGTGGGTAGAACCAATCTGCTCTAGTCCAGTAAATTCCCATGAAAAAAATACTGCTACTGTCTGAGAAAATGTTTTAACACTCTGCTGAGCCAGGTAAGAAAAAAAAAAAAAGTCTATTGAGATAGCTCTGTCTCTGCTACCAAGTAGGATATTCAAAAAAACCCAAAATTCACTTCCAAGAGAAATGTATGCAGCAGAGATGCCCACAGAACACAGGCAAACTTCTTGTTATACATGACTTTGGTTGTTTAAAGCTGAAGTGATCATCATAATGTTTTACTTCTCCACAAACTCTCCCACCTAACATATCTTCATTTTTTAATTAACTGTAAAATATTTTTTCTACAAATTCTGAGACATTTCTCTCTCTTACATGAGTTTTTTCAGTATGGTACACCAAATAAAATGTCAAAGCAAAGCCCTTCAGAAGCTTTAATAAAAACTACAAAACAATATAAGCAGTAAAAATGCCACTGTGGAGACTACTAGGGTAGTTATCTATACTTCATCTTCATTATCTATTATTACACTCTTTGACCTATAACATTTTATTAAGCCTACTCCAGGATACTCCAGGTCTCTTACAAATGAGGAATATGAAGTGAAGGCAGTCTTTTTTCCTAATGATTAATCATTAAAACATTCCACAGAGAATGAGTTATCAGATTCATACTAAACATGCATTTTTAAAAACATATTAAGTAACCCTACCTAAAGAGGCTGGGAGAACACTTTTTTCTTGGAATGTAGACATACAATTTGCATGAGTCCAGAGTTTTACTTGTAATTTGCTTATAAGAAACATAAACATTCTTGTAAGAAAGAACTGCCACTACATGGACTACGTTTTGTGGATTATTAATTATGAAAACACAAAAAATTCCCCATCAAATTTGAATCATAGCCTCTTTGGAACGATAACCTGTTCCATCATCATCAGAAGAATTTTTCTCCATCTTTTTCCACAGATAATTCAGTAAACCCTCTCACCAACTTAGCCTACTCATCAGCCTGAGGCACTGATGTTAGTTTTCCAGTGGGTTAGATGCTGACTCTGAGGAAAACTGGTCAATTCACACACTTTAAATCAAATAAAAATCAAAGCAATTTATTGATTTACTAATGACATGTAATTAACCAGCAAATATGATGCTTCAGTATCACAAGCACACCAAAACAAAGTAATAGACACTTGCAAAATCTTAATACAAACCTTCAGATTTCTAAATGCCATTTAGAAATCCCAAGAAGTTGTATACCACCCAACCCTGGAAAGGGTCTCCCCACCTGTGGGAGTCAGAAGCTCACCTCCCACTCTAGAAGTGGTTTCCCTCTGTGCACACCCATCCTGTGGGAGAAGTGGGAGCCATGATCTTGTGTTGTCCCTTTGCTGTACCGGATGATCCATGTGCTGGTGAGAAAGCCCCATGCCCTGATGAGATGGCTGACCTTTTACTCCTCTAGCAAGGTTACTGAGGCTGTCAGAAATCTTTTTTATTCTGCTTGATGTTCAATTTTGCCAATGGTTTTCTCCCACTTCAGCATGATTGATGTGGGACAAAGGCTCTTTTCAACATTTTTGGGTGCCCTCGCTTCTCCCAGACACATGCAGGGCTTACTCCCACTTTCCCATTGTATCAGCTGTGGTTATAGAGGCCTTTTTGTCAAGGGCCAGCAGTGCGACTGGCCTTAGGATATCTGAGTCTAAATCTATGAGACAGAGAATTTCCAGCTACTGTTGGGAAAACAGAGGTGGACTGAATGCAAAAGGTCCAACAATCAGTGAAAATATTAGTGGTTTAACTGCATGCTGTTTGTATCTTTATACTGATGCCTCACGGGGCATCTAACCCCAGGTTTTATGTCAGAAGAGGAGAAGGCTACCCGTGAGACTCTTAATGCAGAAGTGTACAACTTATTTGCAAGTTACTGCTATGCTACAATGAGACCAAGGACATAAAGGAAATAGATGGTAGAATAAAGTGCTATAATGATGGTCTTTTTACTGCCTACCACCCAAAGTGAATCTTGAGCTCTTGAGGAGGTGCCTGGGAGAGAATTGTGCTACTCTAGCAACATGAGACTGTTACTAATGCACACCATAGCACAACTCTGATGTTACATTTCAGAATAGCACCTGAAGTAATACCTGTACTGAGCCAGTAGATCCAGCTAACAAGAAAACACTTGGCTAAAAAGTGAATGGTAAGGCAGCAGAAGGAGCAATTATGGCCAATGTGCAATAGAAGCAGCAAATCAGGACAGGCAGGAGTATTGGGCAGAAAGGGCAAATGTAGGGTCCTGCATCTGGGGAGGAGCAACCCAATGCAACAATACAGATTATGTGTAGACCTCCTGGAAAGTATCCCTGAGGAGAAAGATCTTGGAGTCCTGGTAGATGAGAAGTTAACCATGAGCCAACAATGTGCCCCCCATGAGCCAACAATGTGCCCCTGTGGCCAGGAAGGCCAATGGTATCCTGGGGTGCATTAAGAAGAGTGTGGCCAGTAGGTCAAGGGAAGTCATCCTCCTCCTCTATTGTGCCCTGGTGAGGCCACATCTGGAATACTGCGTCCCGTTCTGGGTTCTCCAGTTCAAGAGAGACAGGGAACTACTGAAAAGAGTCCAGCAGAGGGCAACAAAGGTGACTGGGGGACTGGAGCATCTCTTTTATGAGGAAAGGTTGAGAGACATTGGACTATTTAACCTGGAGAAGACTGAGAGGAGACCTTATCAATAATAAAACCTAAATATCAATAATCAATACCTAAAGGGTGGCTGGAAGGAGAATGGGGCCAGAGTCTTTCAGTAATGCTCAGTGACAGGACAATGGGCAATGGGCACAAGGTAGAACACAGGAAGTTTCATCTAAATATGGGGGAAAACTTTACTGTAGGGTGATGGAGCACTGGAACAGGCTGCCCAGGGAGGTTGTGGAGTTTCACTTTGTGCAGACTTTCAAAACCTGCCTGGATATGATCCTGTGTAATGTACTCTAGGCAATGCCACTTTAGCAGGGGTGTTGGGACTATATGATCTCTGGAGGTCCCTTCCAGCTCTGATGCTTCTGTGAAATCTCTAGAACTGAAATTACTGAATCTGTAGGATTGAAATTACTGAAGGTCATAAAAATTAATCTTTGTTGAAGGGTGTGAATTGACAATGATAGAGGAGCTGTTGCATAATACTTATGCATTAGGTAGCTAATGCTTTCCAAGATAAATGTAGAACTAATCCAAGGTTTAGTAGATCCTTCAAGGTCTACTGTTCTCCCTTTCTCATTCCCTCCCTCTCTCTCTTCCTTCCTTCCTACTTTTCACCAGTATACTTACAGTATTACCTTAAAATCTAAAGAATTTTAGCTTTTGACAATTATAGTATCATAAAGCACACAGAACCCACCTCAAGGCAAACCTAGGCTAAATCAACCTATAGTTGAAAAATGAGGCCAAAACTAATAAGCCAAATGTTTTTTTCATTCCCTGCATGTGAATCAAAGATACCTGTCAGCAGGTTTGGACAGAAAAAGGTAAAATCAAGACTGCTTGTGAATACCCCCTTTTAAAAATGGTGTGACTGTTGTGAACTGTACTTGTCTACATATTATTAAACTGGAATAAAATGTAATTGTGTATGTTCTGACAGTTCAGAAAAAAGAAACATTCACTAAAAATATTCTAGAAAGGTGGCAGTCATCAATAAGTATTGACATCAGTAGGTAGTTGGAACACTTCTGTATCTAGATCTACCTTTTGACCATTTTGAATGAAAGCTGAAATCCCAGCTTCAGAAAGATAAGTGTAGTAATTTTGCCTTTAACACTGCAGGTGTTGAGGAAGCTAGCAAAGCTTTTTTTCTCAATATCATGAGAAAACACAAAATGAAAGTGGAAAATTCAATAACAGAGAAGACTAACAATTGCAATGAAATCCAAGCTGTTGCTGGAAAACATGTTAGACAGCCGTCTCTGCAGAAGACGACTAATGTAAGCCAACATGAGAGGTGCCAGAGAAATAGGGAGATATACATTTTTTCTTTATTTTTTCTTTCTTTTTTTTTCTTTCTCTTTTTTTTTTTTTTTTTTATGGACTAAAAAGCTATACCAGAAGTCCTACATCCTAGCTGACCTTATTGATCACAGGAAGTTAAGTACAGAAATTTCAGTGTTATCTATTTTCATATTATTAGCGTAGTCACATGCCCTCAAGTTTCAGACATTCATGAACTGAAATAGTAGAATATTATAAAGGCACTTTCAGTGTTGGTTATTAACTTCTCACATCATTTAAAAACAGAAAAAAATGGGGAAAAAAAAGACATATTTTGAGAAGTCCTTAAAAATTTCATGTTAAGTCACGTACAGAAAGTCCTTAAAATCATGCTTGAACAAAACTGTCTCAAAACTTTTCATATTATATAAATAGGAAAAAAAAACCAACATGCTTTACTACAAAAACAGGTTGTGATCTATTTTTACATGCTCAAAATGAAAAGACTGTAAAAAGGTAAAAGACTGTCTTCCATGAAGAATTCAGCTGTTCACATGACTTTTCTTCCTTCATACATGAAATAAGTGATTTAATATACAGACAAACTGTGCAAAAAACTCCAGTGAAAACTGTTCACTGTGCAGAAATGCAGTCTATAATGTAACTTTAGTGAGAGAGGTAGAAAAGATTGATTGTGTAGGGACATGCAAGCAAAAATCCTATGGCTCCTCTCTTATCCCTTCCTCCCAACTCCCAAACAGAGGTGGAGAAATTAATCTTACTCTTTTTTTAATTAAGTTAGAATTGGTATCTCTGAGAACTGGTGGGGAAAAGGTGAGGTAGCAGAAGGCCTATCCCATATTCACAGACTCAAAGGTATGACCACCTTGAAAAAGAAAAAGGGTATCTCCAGTGAGGGAGTGGTAGCATGTGCACCCTCTGTATTAAGACAGATTTTTGCATCCCCATGGTGCAAAATACCTTGCTGAGCTCCTGCCAGAATGGTGTCCATGCCATGGTCTTTATGCCAGCTTTAGATAACAAACCACCATCTGTCCTGGAGCTTATGTGTAACACTAGTTAGCCAGGATATGAGATTACCATTCAGTTATTTGTTTTCAGCTGCAGGTTTAGACATCCTGTCTACATATATTTATTTTTACAGTTTTCAGTAAGGGATAAAGGAATTTAAAATATCAAGCTTGTCATGCTAATTGTGCATGTGACTACCCAGAAGCCTTCATCACAATGTTCTGTAATAGCTGTTCCTTTCATACTTCAGATGCATCACTCTGAATTTCTTGTTCCAAGAATTTTTTGGGAAAACACCTGATACAAGTTCTCTGCTTTCAGAACTATTGGCCTGATTTAATAAATAGTGAAACTTGTGATCTTGATAAGCAGCTATCACAAAACATCATCTTGCTTTTAACCATAATAGGAAGACTAACAAAATGTATTTCTTTACAGATTTAGCAGAATATAGATGAGCCAAGGAATTCATACTTGAGACACAGACACAAAATAGTGAAAACATTAACTGATGTAGACAGTGGACATGTCTGATAAGGAAATCCATAAAAAACAGAATCAATTTTACAAAGCAGTTCCAAGATTTACCTAGTTGAATTAGCACTGTAGACTTCTAAGGGATTTCATACCTGCACATTGTCATTAACATGAAAACTAAATTGATTACACACAGACTGAGAATTCCTTTTCAATAAAAAAATTTAAAGTGGGATTTATGCCCCCTCCCTCAAAAGCTTTCTCAAATGCCATTGCAATTAATAATTCACCTGTGAAAAACAAAACAGAGGAGAATCTGCCCATGTAGGAAGTCTCCCACCTCCGACTTCAAAGGGAAAGTTCTGTCTTGGTGTTCTATTATTCTCTGTTCTGCAGGGGCTACTGCAGTTCTGATGCTGCATAATCGTATTTCTCTTCCCTCCTAACACTGGTCTTTCCCTTCTCAGCATCCTAGCAAGACTGTCTCCTCACTCTTTCCTCCCTTCCTCCCTGTGCTGTCTTTTTCTTGAGCAGTTCCTTCATAGCTCCCAAAATATTCTTCTCATTAAGGACACTTTCAGAAAGCGAAGGCACAGCTCTGATCAAATCAAAGGCTCTGGAGCAAAGAGGCAGCCTGGGAATCCCTGGTGATTGTAGAAACAAAGTAAAGAAATTCCCCTGTGCTTGCAGAGGTAAAACCCAAATCTCTCATTATGGACTATATGTATAGGTTTCATAGAAACTTAAGTTATATGAACCTTAGCTTCTTGAAAAAACCATTTCCTTATGCAGGAGAAGCAAACTATGCAGTGAAATATGCAAACAAGTTCACTCAGGTGATAACCTCTGTCTAACAAGGCAGCATTTGACATGCCAGAACCACAGTAGCTTTTTCTGAGGTGGCCAGGCACCGGCAGAGGGCTCTAGACACCTCAAGAAAATGGACAAATATAAACAGAAATAAAGAAAAAAAACCTGAGGAATACAGAACATAGTATCTTCAGGCAAATATTTTGCTGTGCCTGCAGGGAAAAATAGGAGAAAAAAGACTCTGCCCTACAGAAGTGACAAACTAGGACCTTGATTGCAAAAATATAGGGCTGACCTTGATTCAAATATGGTGAGTTTGGGAGTATTCCCATAGAAATCTGTGCTCAGAAACAGAGAACCTGAGAACAACAGGGTGAGAAATATTTTCACCATTCTTAAGATATCCTTCTTCAAACTTCGTGTCATAAGATGCTGCAGCCTTCACAGACTCTGTCGGGGCCTTGCTGACATTTCAGAAGGGATGCAATGTTAAACCACCACTCCTTGTCCTTTCCCCACTGGATACAAAGAACAGTTCCCTCCCTCTGAAAATAATCTTCTCTTAACTTGGCATCTTATGTTGAAGTAGATAGGCTAGAGAGATTAAACCCACATATCCAACAGGAGTTGGGGAAGGACTATAATTGTATCCTTTCCATATGCCAGCTATACTAAAGAAAGAATTTTGCACACTATAGATCAGAAAGTCATTGTACACACAACTGTTACCAACAATCAGCATTTCCCTGTACCTCTCCTCGACATCACTGTTCTTTGCTGTACCAGAAGTAAAGCTGAGATTTCAATTGATGCTCTCGGAAAATGCTATTTATTCTGACAGCAACTGCTGTTGGTCCATTAATTCTTTGTAAACAGGTAGTCATGATCATTATGACACCAAGAATTATACTAGAGAACATGTTTTGAAAAATGATACATAATCAGAAAAGAGGCCATCCAACTAATTTTAGATCACTATCGAATACATAATTAAGGAGCTTTTCCATATGATAAAAGCTCATCACTCTGGCATTCTGTGGTTGGAATCATTTCTAGAATGTTACTTAAACAGTATTTTAGAACAGAATTTCATAGTAATAAGTACTTCCTTCTTCCTGAGTCTCCTTTTTTTTGATTTCAAAGAGGAATATTCAAAGAAGGAATAATAGAATATAATAAATATGATTCCCTAGTTGTTAGAGGTCAATTTGTTTTGCAGTCTATTGGAAACAATTAATAGAAAGAATAACACAATAGCAATGTGGCATTAAATTAGGACATTTGTCCAAACAAGGCCATTCCACTGATTAGTAGATGCCTAACTACTTTGTGCAAATTCCTCTAGCAGATGTTAAAAGCCAATATTGGAAAGTGGAAAAGAAACAATGAAATGCAAACAATGCTACAAATTTTTCTTCTTGATTTTGATTCTGTCAATAACTTGTATTTTCATACAATAGGAAGACACAACTACTATTTCATTAATGATATTTTGGTTGCTCATTACCTAATTCTTTGCAGGCTTTTACAGTAATGTCTATATGATCCCTCCTGCTTCTGTGGTCCTACTCTGTGAAGCAATTATACTTTGCAAAGATCACAGCTTTGCAATCTGGTCCAGTACAGCATTTGCACATGTACTTGGAGCTAATCCCCAAGATGTGGGGTATTGCTTAAGTCTGCTTCTAGATCAAGAACAGTCTTGAAGACAGGCTTCAGGGAAAATGTACAGGTCATTCATAGCCATTATTCCCAGGGCTGCACACTTGGTGAACAAGATGCATACCTACAGGGAGAAAGACTCAGATCAGCAGTGTATGCTTATGCTTACTTACTGTGTTACATCACCTGGCTCTAGGTGACAACTTAAAAGTGTACCATCTAACTACTGGTGACGCCACATGGATAAAACTTGGGGGAGGATGAGATAATTATGACCTTTCATGGCAGAGTTAGGATACTGCCTGCAACAGAGGAGGGTTTTTTTGTGAGAAACTTTATTTCAGTCTTCTGCAAGAGATAATTGGATCTGTCCTGACATGTCTCTCATAAATGCATCAGGCTCTTTATCACATTTATGTCAAACTGAAGAAGGAACAGTGTTGACACAGTTGAGGTGACTCCATAAGCCGCCTTCCAGCCCCTCTTTTCTCTGATTGTTCACATGAGCTGACACAAAACCATGAGAAATTAAATATTTATCCTCTCAAAATCCACTAATCCCGACTTGAAAAAAAACCAACAATTCCGCCTCAATCCCAACTCACACCTAAAACTAGAGACATAACTGGAGAGATTTCTATAGCTGAAGGTACTCAGGAGGAGAATTTGATTTCCTGGCCAGCTACCTACTTACAATTAGGATGACTGACTGTAGCTTTTTAAATCTGAAGTACAGTTTTAATTTATGTCTCTGAATCTGTAACAGCACGCTTTAAACATGCTATATATTTATGTTTAGTCAAAATGAGATCATAAGCCCTCATGAAATTTTACACTAAGCAATACTTCACTTGCTGCACCACAACTCTACAGCTTTGAATACCTTAACAAAATGGAACTTCAATACATCACTCTGTTTTCATCCTCCTCATGTGTACAAAACCCATTTTCAAACACCTTAAGTCTGTCTCATACAGTTCTCTTTTAACCTAATCTTTGGATGACAGGTGAAATGACTCAAAGCAGGATTCTGTTTCAACTTATCAACTTTACATTACCTTCATCCTTTCTGTGGTACAAATATTGTGAAACAAGCAATCTGAATCTTATTGTCTAATAATAATTTTGTTTTCTGTGAGAAACTATTCGTCATTCTGCACCTCATACTTAAAGAAAAACAGGATATAGTGTCTC
>JANIJG010018018.1:20817-35386 GCA_024611175.1 Megaceryle torquata
ATGAGATCCCCTCTCAGGCTGCTCTTCTCCAGGCTAAACAGCCCCAGGGCTCTCAGCCTTTCCTCAGCACAGAGATGCTCCAGCCCCTTCAGCATCCTCACAGCCTCTGCTGGACTCTCTCCAGTATTTCCCTGTCCCTCTTGATCTGGGGAGCCCAGAACTGGACACAATACTGCAGACGTGGTCTCACCAGTGCAGAGGGGGAGGAGAATCTGCCTCAACCTGCTGGCCACACTCTTCTTCATGCCCCCCAGGATCCCATTGGCCTTCCTGGCCACAAGGGCCCATAGCTGTCCCATGGAGAACTCACTGTCCACCAGTTTGAAGAAAAGTTAATTTTTCCATTGCTGCCCTCCTGAAATTGAAAATTCTCCTAAATTTATGGCTGATGAGACTTTTAATCGATACTCCCATGCGTGTTGCTTCCTCGTGTTCCTGAGGTGTTACACAGCTCCTCTCACCATGCCCTCCTCCCGCTCGGGGGGCTTTCTGCAGGCAGTGGGTGCGGAGCCGTGCGCCGGGCGATTGCTGAGATGTGGGGAGCAGGAGGGGCTGGGGCTGCAGCTGGTCACAAAGGGGCTGCAGCACACGGTTCACGTGCGTTTGGGTGGGAAGGCCCTGCTGATTTCAGGTCCCATCCCCGTAGCCCTGTTACTGGTGCAGGGTGTGCTGGTGGAATAGATGTTTAACGAGCTCTTCTATCTCCTTCTGCAAGTGGGCATTTCAAATGCCTCTTAAAATAGGCAGCATCCTCACTGCAGGTTTGTAGGGGAGGAAAAGGTCGGGCTGGGGAGCAGAGATCACTCCCAGAGTGTGGCAGAGATGGGTGTCCAGAGGGATTGTGGCTGACTCCTGCTCGGGGTGCTTTGGGCGTGTGAAGCTTCCTGGCCACGCTGTAGCTCCCAGGCCTGACAAAGCAGTCCCGGGAGCGCAGATGTGCCGAGGCTGGCTGCGGATGTTGTCCTGGCAACGGCGGGGATGAGGGATCCCTGGGGCCTGCCAGCATGGGCGGGATCCCAGCCCGGTTCTGCAGGAGCCCTCAAATTGCTGGTGATGTCTAGCAGCATGGCCTGCACTGTGTCCCCTGTGTCCTGATCCCATCCCCTGCCACCTCCTGCACCCTGATCCTGTCCCTCTGTCCTGATCCCATCCCCTGCCTCCTCCTGCACCCTGATCTGTGTCCCTGTGTCCTGATCCAACACGGGGGTCTTGCACAGGGGCTGGATTTGGGGCAGGACTGTGGGGTGTTGTCAGCTCTGAGCATGCCCTGCTGCTAGTGCTCACTCCAGCACCCAGAGGTGACTCAGCAGCCTAACACACTCTGTTTGTAACAAGTATTCATTTTAATAATTAATTTGCTATTTACTTCTGTTCCTGGTTATTTCTGGCCTGCACAGGAGACGCTGTGCTGGCAAAGTGGACGGGTGGTGCCTGGGGCTGTGCCGCGGCAGCTCATGGCCAGTGGGACTCTTTCTAGTGGGAAGAGGAGCTTCCTTTTATGTCTTCTTTTAATCAAACACCAGAAGAGAGTAACACGTAACATCTGGAGATGTCTCACAGTGCTGGGCTTGAGGAGGAGCTGGTGATGTAGTGTTTGAGTCTGTCTCTGTATTTTGAGACTGTTCCAGTCCTTTGAGGACAGCAAATGTTGCTGTGAGGGGCAAAGCTGAAGTAAGTAGGAGGGCAGCTCTGGGAGGAGAACTCGTTTGCCTCTTGTTCGTAAAAGCTGAATTCCATTCAGCGTCTGGGCTTAAACTCATCCATGATTCATCAGGTGGCACATTTTGAATGTGAACCCAAAGCTGTGCTTGTGGCAGATCAATGGTTTGGGATCTGTTCCAGCTTACAGAAAAGGCAAGGCTGCTCTTGCAGAGAAGGCCTGCGGAGGCTGCTGAGCGCGTGTCCTGAACGGGTGTAACGCGCAGGGCTGGGGGTGTTTCTCTCTTTCTCGTCCAGATGAATCCCAAGCAGAGCCCAGCCATTCCAAAGAGCCTGCTGAGCAGCTGGAGGCTGAACTGGCCCAGCTGAGGACGCTGGTTGTGGACCAGGCAAAATCCGAAGGTAGGCAGGGAGCTGAGCTGTAGCTGCCCCTAACTGACTGTTACAAAAGCGGCGTTAATAAAACGTGGCTAACACTGGCCAAAGTGGCAGCTGTAGTTATATGCCACTGGTTCCTGAAGATGGTAATCTTTCAGATCTGTGTAATCCTTCCAGTTATAAATATATCTATTTTTTAATGTCTGGCATATTCCCTGAAGTTTAGAACTTCAGGGCCACATCTTTGCGAAGCTCGCTTGGTACCACACCCATCTTTGCCCCATTCCTGGGGCTCGCCCGCTGACTTGGGTCCCCTTTTGAACCTGTTGCCATTCTGGTGTGAAAAACTACTCCTGATGCGTGCTGGTAATAGTACTGGGGAAAAAATGCTGTCGTCCAGGTGGTGATCACCGTGTTCCACCTAACATTTTTTGCTCATTAAAGCTTTTCATTACCTACTTTGGGCTCTGATCGATTAGAATATCTATTTCACGTGTTCTTCTTCCTGCTGTGTGGAGTTGTAACTCTTCCATGCCTTCTGTCCTGGTTCTCCTCTTCTCCTGTGACCTTCCTACAGATGTGCCAGCACAGATTGCAGTGGTTTCTGACAGACTCGCAAGGGTCTTGGGCCGCAACAGCGAGGAGAATGAAGCTGCTACTTTGACTTCTCCAATCCAAATTGACATTTCTGCCCCCAGGCTGGAGCCCAGCCACCAGCTTGTGAGTACCATCTGGCTGGGAGTGAGAAACTGGGGCTGGCTGGGTAAAAATGCATCTGGACTGAAAGGCTGTTCTGTCTGTGGAGAGCAGGAAATGCATTCTCCTTTTGTCTGCCTTGTCCTGCTCTGCACAGACTATTCATGTGCTTTATCCTCCTGGAAGTTGTGCCAAGATCTGGAGATACATTCTATCGGAGCGATCTTGTGATGAGCTGGGCTTTCTTCACTCACTTGGGGTGTGTTGGGATCATTCCCGGGTTGTTTTGGGCTTAAATTCCCTCCTCCCCTCTGTGCCAGGGGATCTGTACAACTGCTAAATGTCACTAATTTGTGTCCTTGTTTTAACGTGGGGAAACAACACATGTGCAGCAGAAACGAGATCTAGGTAAGGGGGTGTTGACAGTGTGCATCTCTTATTCCAGGTTGTCGATCTTCTGCTAACATCATTCTGCCAAAACCTAATAGCTGCCTCCCATTTCAACCCTCCTGACAGGTGAGATGCAAGGAAAAGAGTAGGGAAATCAGAACTGGTTAATACACTGGAATTCCAGCACTTGTCCAGGGGCGAGGAGGGACTTTGTACCCTCTGTACCAGGCTGCTTTGTTCTGAGTTTCTGTAACCTACTAACGAACGCGCTTTGATGTTTGTGTGTAAATAAAACATGGTTTTCCTCTGTTGTCACTGATCCTTCAGAAAAAAAAGTGGCACTTGGCTCTGCTTTGTGCTCTGTGACAACCTGTAAAGACTTTGTACACACTGCGCACTCAGGCTCAGTGCTGGGGGATGGGGAGCAAACCAGATTCCTTTACTCCAGAAATTACTTGCTGGGTGACACCAGAGATCAGGGAGGGGACTCCCCGCTCGTCTTGGGCAGGGAGCAGGGCTGTGTCTTCAGGGAGTCTTTTGGCACCTCCTCTCTGCCTCCCGGGCAGGGACTCCATTTGGCTCTGGCCTGTGTGAGGAGGGACGGGTCACACTCCTCTGCCCCTGGAAGGACTCTGTTAATGGCCATCTCCTTCATGCTGGAACAGAAGTCTCTAAGCATTAAAGTCAGTATTTCAGTGGAAAATGGCTTGGTAGGAAGTCAAGCTGCCTGTGATGGGAGCAGGGCTGGACTAGCTGGCTGCCTCCCTGGGGTGCAGTGTGCTTTGGCAGCCAGGGATCTTGCCCTCTCTTTTGCCCCGAGGCAGGTGAATCTGTACTGAAAGTGGCTGTGATAAACAAAAGCGTCCCAGGAAATTGTTTCCAACCCCATCTCCCCATCCAGTCTCCTCTGAGGATGTTTTTTAATGTCAGATGGGTGGGAAAGTCCCTCCCACTCTCCCTTCCTCTTGTTCTGCAACAGGACCTTGTCATGTCGATTCCTTTTCACTCTTGCTTTGTTTTTTCATCCCATTTATTGCTCTGCCTCTGTTTACCATGTGCTCTCTGTCTGAAAAAGCTGACTGTGCCCCAGGCAGCTTCCTCCTCTCCCTGCTGGCATCTCAGGACACCTCTTTGACTGCACATTGGGGAGAGTTTGAGGCAGCGCACTGGTGAGTTCCTGCTTTTGTGGGGATCCTCTGCTCAGATACTCCAAAAATGACACTTCCTTTGAGCCTGGAACGATAATTGTCCTGTAGTTGCAGACAAGTAGGGACCAGGTTCAGTGTGTTTAAGCATTTTTAAATACCTCTTCCTGTACTGGGGATAAAAAGCTGCAGTAAAATGAGCATGTGGTTTTCATCTCCCGCAGGCAGGGGCCATGTCTCTCCTTGTTTGTGAAGATGATGTGTGGACACAGGAATCTCTTACCTGCGCTTCTGGGCAGGCTCTGCCAGCTCATTTATCACCAGGTTAGTTTTCTAGCCACAAATCCCATGGTTATAGAGTGCTAAAGGCTACCCCTCCTCCATTTCCTGAGCTGTGGGGCACTATCTGTCTGGAATGCACCTCGGAGGGACTTCACCAGCTCTCAGGCTTCCAGAAAAAAACAAACAACAACAAAACCAACCTCGTTTGGGACAAATATCACAAATGGGTTTGTTCTCAGGAGCGTGAGCTCAGCGTTTCCCTGTGGAAACACTGCTGTAGAAGGTTAATGCACTCTGAGGTACAGTTTAAAGAAGCTAAAATAAGCAAGTTTATGAAGAGAGCTGAAAGGAAATAGTTGAATGCTTAATTCCCAAGCTTCCATGTTGAATATTTCAGTTGTACATCCCTTTTAAAATGAAAAGCAGGACGCTGAGTCTGGGGTGCAGCAGCACATAGTTTTCTTTTAGAGAACCATGGGGTTTATTTCCTGTGCCCCATGATATTGTAGAGGTGAGATTAAAAGGCTGATAGACTAGATTAGCTGTCAGGGAAGCTAAAAAGCCTGGAGAGTCTCCAATTTTGCCGGCTGAATTTACAGCTAAGAGCTCAGAGCTGTTGTTTTACAGAAACGTACAAGTTTTGCTGCGGGTTGACCAAAGAAAGCTGCACCGTTTCAAGGAAGGAAGAACGTGTTTCATGAAACTGGTGCCTCTCCTCTCCTAAGCCAATGTTGCTGCCCTGAATTAGCCAACGGGCAAAAGTGGTGTTCTGCTCCTCAGTGGTGCTGAGTTTTGTCTGAGAAAGGCTGTTTTGTTACAAATGAAATCTCTCTCTCTCTCCAGTTCTTTACTTACATTTGTCTTGCAGGGTCCTTCCCTGAATGATGCTCACGTTTTAGGACTGGCGGCTTTTGTGATCCATCTAAGTGAGTCCAGAGCTTTAATCCCTGTGGTGGAAGCCAATTTTGGGGTTTCTCAGCCCATTCCTGAAGAGGCCATTTCTGTTTTGGAGTACTGGAACCGCTTGCTAGTGTGCAGGACAGAAGAGTCATTGGCCTTCTGCATGAGGTGAGGATTGACTGAGATTCATCCACTGTGCCCTCGCTTCCCCGGCGATGGGTTTGGGTTTGCCACTGGAGGGGTGCTGGGAAAGCTCCTGTGTTCCTGGGGAGGATTTTCAGAGCGACATGGGTGTTTGTGCCTCAGAGAAACAGGTGAGTGGTGGTGGTGGTCCTGCCTGCTGGAGGAAGGGCAGGCTGGATGCTGTCAGATGTTTCCATTCCCAAATTGGTGCTGTTAAGATATGTGGCGTTGGGAGCACATAAACAGAAGTGATCCCGAAAGCAAACAGGTTTGGGACATGATGGTTAAAAGCATTTTTAACAGGGTCTTTGTTCTGACTTTGGACTTTGGTGAGTGGGAAAAGATATGCTGGAACCAACCAGGTAATGGAGTTTGTTCTTTTTCTCACTCAGGTTTTGCACTGCAGCAGCATCTTATGTTATGTGCAAGTTTTCATCTTGTTCTCATGAAGATCTGTGTGCCTTGCTTCCTCCCGGCCTCCTTAAAAAGGTAAAAGGAAAAAAAAAAGTTTTACTATTACGAGAAAGATCAATCTCAGTTCTATTTCCCTCGGTGCAACTATAACTTTTGCAAAGAAAACTGTGCAGAAATGCCTCTTTGTTCCTTCCCACGTCGTGCATTTGCTTGGTTGGCAGTTTCACACAACCAGCGGCTACGCTGGGGTGTTTTCTGAGGTGGAAACGCGGAGGGGCTTGTGTCTTTGTTTTAGCTGCAGTACCTTGTGCCGCGGCTCTGTCTGGAAGCTCGGGGAATCCTGCACGAGGAGGCTAAAACTGACCCAATCTGGACTTCCCTGGCGTGGCCCTCCCTGAACTTCAGAAGAGCCAGCCTCTGTTTATGGAAGCAAGCACGGCTTCAGGAGCTCTTGAAGGAAAACACGTTCAAGGTATCAACCTTCTCCGTGACTTATGTTCACGCTGCAACTCTAAATTTTTCACATTTGCCCATAGCAGTTTACTCATGGGTGATAAAAAGCTTCTTGTAAATAACTTAATGCCTGAAGAGTTGGTCTGAGGGCTGAGGACGCCACGTGTGCACTGTGATTTGTAGATGTTGATAAGGTAGAAATAGAAAACTAGAGGGAAAGCTTTTTTGTCCTCCTTATTGCAAAGGCAGAAAGTTTTACTGATATGGCGTATCGGTAAGAAAACAATCAGAAACCGTGGAGCAAAGTCCTGTCCATAACCCTGGCTTCCTTCTGGGTACTGTCTGTGAAGTGAAGGTGAGTCACGTAACGGAGAATCCATGCTGGTTTTGGTGCTTTGGCTCAATGTTGGTGTTCTCCTGAACCACCCGTGTATCGCGGATCGTCTGTCTCGGCCTCTGTGAAGCAGGTTTTAATTCTCTTTATACCAGCCTTGCAACGTACCTGATTTGACAGGATTTCTTTTTTTAACCTACTTCATCTGAAACCAGTTTGTCCTTGTGCCGAGGAGTTTGTCCTGTTGCTGGAGCGACTCCCGGTGCG
Source organism: Megaceryle torquata (assembly GCA_024611175.1). Taxonomy (NCBI): domain Eukaryota; kingdom Metazoa; phylum Chordata; class Aves; order Coraciiformes; family Cerylidae; genus Megaceryle; species Megaceryle torquata. The sequence goes on from JANIJG010018018.1 coordinate 27,919, forward strand.
TGGTTAGCTTGATGTACGCGGCCAGAACACCTCTGCAGTACAACCTCTCTTTGATGCTTACACCCGTCTGTCTGACTGTGGTGCTTTGTTCATTTCAGCATTTTTTTGTAATAACAGAGGATCATTCTGCTATCCAGGCTTTAAGAAGATGAGCATGTTTGGAAATCTCAAAGGGGTGGGTGTGGGCGAGAGATCTTTATGGCTTTCAGAAGCTCTTTGAATGCCATTGGGTTTTTCATGGAGATTTCTTACAAGGGAAACAGGAACTTCCCTGGGTTGCTGTCTCCTGTTTCTTCTCTCTTGATCTACACAGAGTGTGGGTGAAGGTGGGGTTTGTGCTGGGGAGAAGGTGGCTGCTCTCCACAAGTTACTCATTGGTTCAGCCTCTCACCTAAATCATTGCTTTTCCCAGTTGTCCTTCAGGGAGTGGCTACTGTTGGAGCTGGAAGTGTACCCTGAAAAGGATGTTCTCTCTGCTTCGGAGAGGTAAGGGCAGAGGGGCTCTCTTGAAAAGGGAAAAGCTCTGGAGTCTTTCCCACACAAATTGGGAAAAAGCAGTGAAATCAGGAGGTAAATAAACAAGCTGCTGTGGGACACAAATGCCTGTTGACTGTTGGGGTTTGTCCAAAGTTGAAGCAATGCTGCAGTGGGCAGTGTGTTGCCAAGGTAACTTCTGCCCTGCCCGTGCAGGTCTTCCTTCACTAAATCCTCCCTGTATCCAGAAGCAAGAGATGGCTGACACCAGGACATGAGGTGTCTGGTGCATGTACTTATGAGTGATTTTATCTGGCATTCATGGGATCCCAGGCTAGTTTGGGTGGGAAGGGACCTGTCAAGGTCATCTGGTCCAACCCCCTGCAGGGAGCAGGGCCATCTGCAACCAGAGCAGGGTGCTCAGAGCCCTGGCCAACCTCCCCTGCAATGGGGCCAGGGATGGGGCAGCCACCACCTCTCTGGGCAGCCTGGGCCAGGCTCTCCCCACCCTCAGCACCAACAATCTCTCCCTTCTCTCCAGTCTCAATCTCCCTCTTTCTGTTCCAACCATCCCCCCTTGGCCTGTCCCAATAGGCCCTGCTAAAATTCCACCTGGTGTATGAACTTCCTCTTCCATCAAGGGGAGGGCACCACTCATATTCCATGGTACATTTCCTATCTTCTCTTTTTCAACACTGCAGACAGGATTTCCATTATTGGGCCATCTATCAATGGTATCTTCCTGCACCTTCTGCTTCTGGTGGCTGTGATGGAGACCTGGAGAAGGCCTGTGGCATTGTTATCAATACCCTTCTGGATTTCTCACAAAGGTATTTAAAGAATCCCAGCATGCTGGGGGCTGGAAGGTGCCTCTGGAGATGCTCTGGTGCCACCCCCCTGCTCCATCCAGCAGGGTCACCCAGAGCAGGGGGCCCAGCAGCGCAGGGTCCAGGAGGGGTTGGGAATCTCTCCAGAGAAGGAGACTCCACAGCCTCTCTGGGCAGCCTGGCACAGGCTCCCACACCCTCAGCAGAGAAGTTCAATGTCACACACAAAGAGCCAGTCTCCGGTTCCTGCCAAGCGGTGCACAACGGTCACTGGATCTCCAGCACCGCGTTTGCCAGGTGTTTCTTCCTGCTCCATCCCAACCCTGTCTGTATTTTGGGAAGGAGGGGTGGTATTTTGAGAAGGAGGGGTTCCCCCACCCTGTTGCAGCTGCAGGCGGTGCTGAGCAGCACAAGCCCCTTCTGCCCACAGAGCCTCTCCCGGGCTGAGTTAACGCAGCTTTACCACAGAACTCCCCCGAACGCCGCTTCCAGCAGAGTTATTCAGCACCCATTCTGAGTTCCAGAAGTTGGGCCGTGTTTAGCTCACGGGACGTGGCTGCTGCCAGACAGAGGAACAGCAGCTGGGACTTGCTTGGGGATGAGACTTGTTGGTTATAGAGCAGGTGTCACAGGGGAAAACCAAAGCTGCTTGTGAGAGCTGCAGGGTGAAGGTTCTCCTGTCCCTAGCACAGGGTCTCTGAGCCCAAGAGATGCCAAGTTTGGCTTAAATAACCACAAGCTTGACACGGAACACATATTTTCCCTTGGTGTGAGTGAACCCAGAGCAGTTGGGCCCTTCCCAGCAGTTGTCTGCTGTTTTCAGCTGTCTCTGGCTTGTTTTGGCTGCTTTTCCTTGTAACCCACCGTGTTCTCCTTCACTCCCTAGGACAGTTGAGTGGGAAGCAGGTTCTGTCTGCAACGTCGGATGAGCGGGTAAAAGACGAGTTCAGTGACCTTTCTGAGGGGTGAGAGAAGAGTGGGTTTAAAACAGCCTAAATGTCTGCTTTGCGAGTATGAAATGACCCACCTCGGAGAGCTCTGATCTCCACGAGTGACCCGGCCCTCGCGGACTCGGTCTCAGTGGCTCCGCAGCGGCTTCAGTGAAGCTCACGCCGCTGTCGCTGCCGCGCTGAGCTCCCCTCCTCGCCGCCTCTGCTGCGGGGCGGGGGACTTGCACACGTGTGTCTCTGCACACGTGTGTGCTCTCCGTGTTTGTCAGCTGCTCTCAGCAAACCTGGTCCTGTTTCATCATCCCCTGTCCAGCTCTCCTCTGAGGAAGGGGTGGCAGGGCCATGCTGGGTGCTAGGGGGTGGTGGAGCTGCTGCTCCAGCCCCATGCAGGGGTCGGCTGCCCAGAGCTCTTGGGAGCAATTCCCCTTGGCAGCAGCTCCTGGACAGGGCTCCGGGTGGTGAGGGAATGCAGGTACTCTGAGAAATCACCCCCATCCCTCATGGGGAGGGCAGGAGGGACGTGACAGCTTAGCAAGCTACATGGCCAAAGATTTGGCTAAATCCCTCCAACGTTGGTATTTAAAGCGAGGCTGTAACTAAACCGATAATTGAGCACAGTCGTGCTGAGTCTGAAGTACCAAAGGCCGGGCACGGGCTAATTGCGGCGTGTCAGCCAAAGCCACCACATTAAAAAGGCCACGGCAATATCGTGCCCGTTGCCTGGTGTCAGAATTGCTTCCCAGAGGGCTTGGGACTTAAGGGGAGAAAAAATTAAAACCCAGACCTCCGTGGCTGGGTGAGGGGATATGGAATGACCTGCAGCTTAATTAACCTGCACCAGATAATTCTGTGATGTCCTTGCTCCACAAAATTGCTTTTCCCTGTATAGAAAGCAGTGGTTACATCTCTAAACAGCAAGGTCTTTTCTGAGCTGGTTTTTTATACGCTCTCCTGACAGTGGTTCAGTTATTCTTACAGAGAGGTCTAGTGCAGAATGGCCCCAGTTTGGGTCTTTGCTGTGTTCACCATTTGCTCGGGACGGTGATGGGGGAGGAGGACACGAGGAGCCTCGGCTGCCATGCCGGGGGGAGACGGGCGCGCCGGGAGCGAGGAGCACGTGTTGTTACTGGGTCAGTAACAGGCATCTTCTCTCTCACAGGGACTTCTTGAGCAATGATGAAAATGAGAAGACAACCGTGCAATCTTTGGCTGACTCCTTCGAGCCTTACCCTGAAAAGAAGTAAGGGGCTCCCCCCGAGTGGACTTTTATCCCTCGCAGCCTCCTTCCCCTCTGGGAGGTCTCCTAGCTCCCTGTCGGGTTGAAGCTGGGCCACATCCCTCCTCCCTGAGCCCGGTGCTAATCCCTGCAGCGCAGCTCACGTGTGCTTGCCGTGTGCGTGCTCCTGCTTTGCCAGGTGAAGCGTCAGGCTAAGCTGTGACGCTCGGGGATGATGGGGGAAGGGACGCTAAAACCCAGGTCAAGTATTAAACCCCTGTCTTTGTCCCTCACGGAGGGTTTCTAGCAAGAAAAGCAACAGCAAAGAAGCCAAGAAGGTGAAAGAGCCCAAAATAAGGAAGAAGCCAGGGCCTAAGCCAGGCTGGAAAAAAAAAATCAAATGTGAAAGGTGAGGAGGAGGCGGGGGCAGCCGGGCAGCCCCCCTCCCCGGCACGCTGGCTGACGTGGCCTCTGCTTTGCAGGGAGGAGCTGCCGACCATTTACAAGTGTCCTTACCAGGGCTGTACGGCTGTCTACAGAGGGGCTGATGGCATGAAGGTGAGTTTGGGCTTTGCTCCAGCCCCACACCTGTAGTTTTGAGTTACGGAGCTGTTCTCATGAGGAGAGTGTCCCTGACAGGTCAAGTTCACCACCCTGCTTTGCAAGAAGCAGCGAGACGCTGAACAAAGCAGCTGCTGAGATTCTGAGGCCTTTTTGTGTGCTCCCAGGAGCTGCTCTGGCTCCACGTGCTCCCCTGTGCTGGAACTCTGCTTCTAGCTTGGAAACAGCCCTCGTTGGGAGCTCCGAGGGCTGGTGTCCTGCTAAAGCCCCTGCTCCTGGGGGTAGATTTGGGTGCAGGTCTTTGGTTTTGCACAGCGAAGTGATGCTGATCAGAGAATCATTCTGGTTGGCAGAGCCCTTTCAGCTCCTGGAGTCCAGCCATTCCCCCAGCACTGCCAGGGTACCACTGACCCATGGCCCTCAGCCAGAAGGTCTCCCCTGAGCCTCCTTCTCTCCAGGCTAAACAACCTCAGGTCCCTCAGCTGCTCCTCAGCACCCTTGTGCTCCAGCCACAAGCTCATGCACGACCCTGCCAAAAGGGGGGGGTCTCATTTCTTGAGGGGGGACCCAGTTTTTCCAGCCCATCAGTCAGAAGCGCTGTCCTTTCTTTACAGAAACACATCAAAGAGCATCACGAGGAGGTTTGGGAGAGGCCGTGTCCTCACCCTGGCTGCAACAAGGTGTTCATGATTGACCGGTACCTACAGCGTCACATCAAGCTCATTCATACAGGTGTGTCCCGGCAGGCTCGGCTCACAGCAGGCAAAGTGTGGTACAAACACCCAACAGCTCGTTCTGCCGGGTGTAGAACAGTCTGCGTTGCCTGTAAACCTGTTACCAGAGTGGATGTGAGGCAGGGGGAGGGATTCAGCCTCCACTGGTAAGCGTGGGCAGCTGCACCGGTGCATTTCATGTACCCAGAGTGGCAGAACCCCTGACCCTCTCCCCTTCTCCACCGCAGAGGTACGGAATTACATCTGCGACGAGTGTGGGCAGACCTTTAAGCAACGCAAACACCTCTCGGTCCACCAGATGCGGCACACGGGAGTGAAGCCCCTCCAGTAAGTGGACACCCACCATCCGTTTGTGACTAAGAAAGGGGACAGGAGGAGCAGTGACACCCTGCTGAGCTCTTGCTGTCACTGCTTTTAGCGTAGAGTGAGCCTCTGATACAAACCTTGTAGACAGCAGGGTCCTGGCTACATCAGGTTAGATGCTCGTACAGCTCCAGCTCTGTCAGGTTAGTTATTTATCCATCTCCATCACGTTAGATGCTCATCCAGCTCCATCACATGACATGCTCATCCAGCTCCAGTGTCCCCTGTTGCTTAGCAGGTCTCACACTTCCTCCTCCTGCTGTTCAGAGCTGAGCAGGTGAAGCCTCAGCTGCAGGCCCAGGGAGGAGAATTCTGTAGCTGGGGGGTTGTAGGGGGTGCCACAAGTAGTTGCATACAGGGGTAGTTGTTGGAGATTCTGTGAGCAGGCAGAGCTGAGACTGCAGTTGTCTTCTCGGGGGGTTATTCAGCGCGGTGAAGAGCGAAGGCCGTGGCTTCATGCTGGGTGCTGAGCCCCTGCCTTGCAGGTGTGAGATCTGCGGTTTCCAGTGCAGACAGCGAGCGTCGCTCAAGTACCACATGACCAAACACAAAGCCGAGACAGAGCTGGAGTTCGCCTGCGACCAGTGTGGGAAGCGCTTCGAGAAGGCCCACAACCTTAATGTCCACATGTCCATGGTGCACCCTCTGACCCAGACTCAGGACAAAGCCAAGGCACTGGAGACAGAGCCCGTTCTCCTCAATCCTTCAGGGACTCCCGAGAGCCAGGCGGTAAAGCCGGAAGTGACTGCAGAACAGGAGCCCACCTGAGCGGGCCAGGGAAGTCATCCCAGTCCGGCCTGATAGGAACCACATGGCAAGAGTGGAGATTTTTAATCTACACGTTTTAGTCTCCCAAAGAACTCAGTGGAATTAGCTTCAGCTTGCTCAGAAAAAGCTTGTTCTCATGCTGTGATTCTCCGTGCTCACATCCGGTTCAGCAGTGTTGTACTAAGAGTCTGTCTAACCCCGGGGAGCGGGCGCCGGGCAGCGCCCCCGCGCCGTCCCCCTTCTCCCCACGCACACGGTTGTAGATCACGACCGTCCCCTGCCCGCACAAGCTGCTGCTGCCTGTACACAAGTGCCCTCAGAGGGTACGGGAGGACAGCGGAGCGACTTTAAGCAGACGTTTTGTTTTGAAAAAAGAAAATTATGATTCCGAAAGCAAGTCTAAACTGAAATCTGTAACCTACTTTTTATTGTAACAAGAGCTTCATGGTTATGCTTGTAATAAATTATTTACAAATTAATTTGAAAGAAAGAGAAGTGGTGAGGGTGGTGGTACCTTGTCTGTCCCGCCCCCGTCAGGGAGTCCTGCTCCCAAATGGTGTTCTCATCCTGCTGTGCCCCTGCCCATCCCTCAGAACAGGACCAGCTCTTCATCCAGCTCCATGGCCGCAGAGGGCCTTGAGAAATGCACGAGGGTGGCTCCCAGCTCCGGGTCAAGTTCTTCGCACAGGGCCAGTAGCTGGGGGGAGAGGGCAAGAAGCCGGTATTAGACTTGCTCATGGTGCCTCAATGTTGAGTCAGGGCAAGGCCAGAGAATTCTGCAGCCCGGAGAGGAGGGAAGCAGCTGCCAACTGATGCAGAAATAGAATTGTTTAGGCTGGAAAAGACCTTTAGGATAACCGAGTCCAGCTCTTAATGCTCAGTAGCACAGTCTCCTGGCCAACAACACCGTACTGGTGGGAAACTTCACCAGCTGCCGCTTGGCTGCACTCGGTATTTCCCCCAGAGCAGGCGCTGGGTGCAGCCTGGGAGAGGGAGGACGGGGCTGTAGCGCTGGCTGAGCAGCAGGTGTCCTCCACCACTCCCAGATGTGTTATGGGGATACTAGAGTGTGTCAGGGATAAAGCGCCGGTGCCAAGAAAGGCTACGCAGGGACTCCCAGCTCTCACCCACGGGGAGAAGAGGGGAAAAACAACGCACCGGTTGTATGTTTCCAAAGCTCTGGGCAGGGCATCGCGGGATTGCACCGAGCAGGAACCGCCGGGCCCTGGAGATCACCTCCAAGGGATCCTCCTGGAGAACACAGAGAAGAGAAAAGGCCCATCAAGGCTGACAGCAATGGCACGTTCAGCTCTTGGTCTCTGCCTCCAAAAGTGGAAAAGGAACCAGGACACTGCACCTAGGGACAGGTCACAGGTCAAGCAGATCACTCAACTACATCCACCTGGAGGTCCTGGACAAGCAAGACAGCAGTGAGGAGTGTTTGGGCAGAGCAGGACAGCAGCACTGGCAGCTTCTCCAAGCCCTTTCAGCTCAAGGGGTCCAACCACTCCCCCAGCACTGCCAGGGCACCACTGACCCATGGCCCTCAGCACCACAGCTCCACGGGGGGCTTGG
>JANIJG010018020.1:0-12146 GCA_024611175.1 Megaceryle torquata
CTAAACATGGGGTGTTATCACTGCCAGCAGCAGACACTGCCTGGGAAAACAGGCTGCTAACTTCAGGCAGTGCAGGCAGTTAGAAGAGCTGAGCTGAAAAGTAAAATCACTGAACAGAATTAGATCTGTTCTCACTCAAACCAGGACAGTGTAGCATCAGTCAGTCCTGCTGGGACATCTTTTGTACCCATCTGTTTGCTTTGTAAATGGCTTACCAAAGGGAGTTCATGTGCTGCTTTTCTGAATGGTGCCTGTGAAGCTCTACCGGTTATTATTCTCTACATTATCATTCTAGCAGTTACTGTTATCACATTACCAGTTATCACTCTCTAGTGGTCACCTACAACAGGTTTTTCTTGAGATGTTGTTTACTGTCATCGCATAAATTGAACAAAGATGCAAGTGCAATTTACACATTTAATACCACCACGGAGATGATGATTAAATTACCATTATCACTTTGAAAACATACTGTCCCATGCAAATAGCTAACAAATTACACTTCACTCAGACCTTTACCAAAATAATGTTATTACTTGGCAACTGTGAACAGTTGGTGTCAGACACATTAATAATGCTCTGATCTCATCTCAAAGAAATCATGTCTTAGAGAAACCTGAGATAGAGCAGCACTCTCAAACACTGGTGGCCAAGTGCAACTTTCGAGTGCTTGAACTTGCGTATTTTTTAATAATAGCTGCCCTGCCATCAGAGAAGCCCCAGACCAGCATGGACACACCGAACCGGCTGCAAGAGGGGCAGAAAGTGGCTGAGGCTTCATCTACATGTGGGTTGTGGCAACAGGGAGCACCAGCTGCTGCGTGGCCCTGGAGAGCATGACCATGGGTTTGGCCACGTTTCTCTTGTCCACTTCTCATTAACGCTGGTCCAGCCGAGGAGGCTGGGGCTCATGCAAAGTAATTTCGGCCCAGCAGGAGGGGTGACCCTGGAGGTCAAGTCTCCCCACTCCAGGACTGGGAGGCCCTGTCAGTCCAAAAGCACAGGTGCCCGCTTAGGTGCTTGTGCCATGCCATGGCACTTGCTGCCACCTTCACCTGCGAGGCCGCGGAAACCCCTCCGCAGGAGGTCTTTAATTTTTAATCTAAGAGAAATTGCGGAAAATCTGCCAGGAGGTTGTGAGCGTCACGCCCGGACAGCGGCGAGGTCAGAACGGGGCTGAGAGCTGCCGCCTCACCCCATATGCGGGGGGAGGACTTGACTTCGCTCCGGGGAGGGCCATGGGGGCCCCAGACCAGCGGGGAACCTGCTGTGGCCGCAGCCCCCCGGCGCGGCCAGCAGTGCCGCCCCGGCCCGCTCCGCTCGGCTCGGCTCGCCATTGCCCAGGACGCCGTTTACGACACTCTCTCGTCCTCGCCGTACGGCGGGGCTGCTGCACGGCTGCTGCGCAGTTGTCGGTTTCCGGTGGGGACAAAGCGATGGCGTCCGGGTTTGAGAGCGAGCGGAGCTTGGCGGCGCGCAAGGAGCAGCGGCAGCGGGAGCGGGAGGCGCTGCTAGCGCAGGTGGGGTGCCCGGCCCCTCCCGGCCTCTCCCTGGGAACCGCTCAGCCCCCTACTTCCTTCCTGGGCCGAGGCCGGGTGCTGGGGCGGTCTCGTCTTGACGCGTGGTCGGTGCGCTCCCGAGGGCGGCCGCGGCCTCCGGCCCCCAGGCCCCACAGCGACAGCTGGGGGCGGGGGGGCGCCCTGGGGGGAGCCCCTCCTGCTTCGGGGGAGCTGGGCTGATGTACCTGCAGTGGCAGAAAGCAATCGGAACTTAGTTCTGAAGTGACAGCCACCTGAGTTCATGTGTTTCGCCACTTGTAGTGGTATTGATGTGCTTGATTTCACTCCATATGTGTTTCTGTGCTTATACCTTTGGAAAGAGATAGGGTCGGATGTCTTTACATCCCTTCTTCAGATATTTATATACACTGATTGTATGCATGGATGTGACATCACCCCCACTCCCCGGCCTTCTCTAGGCTAAACAGTCCCAACTCTCAGCCTTTCCTTAAATGAGACATAAAAGGCAAATCCTTCTCCTTGTCTTCCTGGCCTGTCTTTCCTACAGAGTCTGTATTCCTCCATTACAACACTCTGATCATGAAGTAGTAAGAATTTGCAATAACTTGAACAGAAGTGAGACAGCCTGTTTTTGTCATGTGAGAATGTTACTTGTTTGGTTATATCTTGCTGTAGTGTTAGCCAAGAATTAGGAGGCTCCCACTCACACGTGTTTTGGTAGAGTTGCTGTGGCCTGTGCTAATCCTGATGCATTTTATTAAAGATCTGCCCATATGCCATGCTTGGTACTTGTGCAGTAAGCTGCTGATTCGTGTTTTAACTTGTAGGTGAAGTGAATGATAAAATAGTAGATGCACATCAGTTAGATGACGTGACTTATTTTGAAGTTTAAGGAGTGGAGAATAACTGTATGGAAAGAGTATGAGGTTGTGAGGCTGGGTTTTTGAGAGATGGAAGACCAAAGTAAACAACTAAGATATTTTCAGAAAAGGTAATGAGAAAATGGTGTGAACAGCCTGAGGCTTACACAGTAGTGATATCTTTTTTCAAGGCAAAGTAGGAAGACAGAGAGTAGATTTCAGGGGATACATTGTGTGGGTGTCTCCCTTGCACAGTTGTGGAACCGTTTCTAGGCAATAGAACTTCCTTTTGGAGACTTCACAACTGTGATCCTGAGGAACCCCCGCCTTGTGACAGACTGTCAGCCTGAGTTAAAAACATTGATAAATGATTATTTTTTGTAAAAGCTTTTTACAGTGTCAGGCTTTATTGCAGTAGTTTATTAAATAGTCTTTTTCCACTTTTCATGTTTGCTTCTATTTGCACCAGCAGCTTAACATGAAATAGAGTGTCCTGTGAGGAGTTGTTTAAAAATTTTATTATAACTTCCTTTTTCCAAATACCTGTGAGTGGTTTTTACTTTTTTTTTTTTTTTTCTGTTATTATCTCTAAAATGCTGTTAATTTGAAGTAAGAGCTGTAGCATTACACATTTTTGTGATGTTTTCATAGTGACTGGATTGTGGTATTAAATATGCTGCCATCTATTGAAAAAGCAGTGAATTTATATTTAACCTGTTATTGTCTTTAGGTAAGTTTCAGTTCAGGGATGCAGTAAAGCTGAGAAAGGAGGTTTGGCTTCAGTAGTGTTGAAGAAATGCTACAGCAATGAGTCAAAGCTTCTCTTGTAGAGAAAATGTTGAAGTTGGAGATGAGAGCACTTATTCATACAGAGAACGTGTGGGGAAAATGGGCAAAGGTTGGTTTTTAAGCTACGCTTATTACTGTTAGGGTATGTCCCCAGAAGTCTGCGATGATAATGTAGCTTTGTAGGTGCTAACTCTCTGTTAATACATTCTTGTAGGTTTAGATGCTGCTTATCAGCCTTGCTGAATATTACAAAAATAGAGGAGGCTGAGAGGAGACCTTACTACAGCTACCTGAAAAGAGGTGGTGCTGACCTCTTCCACCTAGAAACTAATGACAGGACAAGGGGAAATGGCCACAAGTTGTGCCAGGGGAAGTTCAGATTAGGTATTAGATAGTAGGAAGAATTTATTTAATGAAAGAGTAGTTCAGCATTGGAACAGGCTGCCCAGGGAAGTGATGGAAGTCACTATGGGTGGAAGTTTTTAAAAAACAGGTGGATGTGGCACTTCAGGACATGGTCTAGTGGCCATGGAGGTGTAGGGTAAAAGATTGGACTTGATGATCTTAGAGGTTGTTTCCAACCTTAATGGTTCTAAAAAAAACCCAACCAAATGAAAAAAACCCTCTGATTTTCTGGAGGAAGGAAACCCTAATTTTCTTTATGTAACAGTGGGCTCAGAGTTGACTTTTTACCACTCAAGACTATAAATGGGGAGTAAACAGCTCTACAAAGAAGCTATGTCATTGCTCAGACAAAAGCTAATCAAGTCTTAGAAGTTACTGGGAAAGGAACAAAGGAGATGGTTACATGTATTACTGTGTCCAGCAGGTTGAGAGAAGTTCTTGTCCCTCTATACTGTGCTCTAGTGAGACCACATCTGGAGTATTGTGTCCAGTTCTCCCCAGTTCAAGAGGGACAGTGGAGGGCTATGAGGATGATGGAGGGACTGGAACACCTCTCTTAATGAGGAAAGGCTGAGAGACCTGGGGCTGTTTAGCCTGGAGGGGACTGAGAGGGGACCTTATTAATGTCTACAAATACCTGAAGGGTGGGTGTCAAGTAGAAAGTCTCTTTTCAGTGGTGCCCTGTGATAGAATGAGAGGTAATGGTCACAAACTGGAACACAGGAGATTCCACCTGAACATGAGGAAAAATATCTTTACTGTGAGGGTAAGGGAGCACTGGAACAGGCTGCCCAGAGAGGTTGTGGAGAACCTTCACTATCTCTTTAGAAGTAATTCTCCCCTAATCACCTCAATTAGTAGAAGAATCTGGGATTAGCTCACTCTTGCAGATTCTATATCCATAATAATCTAGAGATTAAATATATAGTAAATTTTGAAGCACTTATAGAAATAGAATACATTTTTTTAGTACCTTTTATTTTTAAAACAAGCTGAACAACAGTTGCTTCTTGTTGATTTTGTTAAAAAATTATTTACAGTTTCATGGTTTTTGCCAGTTGTGAATTTGCACTCTTTGAAGACTGAAAATAGCACTCAACTCGTTGACTGAGATTTCTGTTTTATGTTTTGAGAATGTACTCTTATTCGTGTAGTCTGTCCTCCCAGCTGCAGTGGTAAAACCCAGTAGCTGGTAATGTTTATGATAATGATCAGCAATCAAATAATTAAGTGTTGGCATGCAAATTGTTATTAAGCTCCAGAAATAGCATCTTGTTTTGATAAGTGTGATAGTTCATGACACTCTGTTTTAGTTTGCAAGTATAGAATGAGAAAATAATCTGATGGGTGTTTTGGTGAGTGCAGGGATGTGTACTTTACCTAGACATGAACACTTTTTCTGTTGTAAAAACTAGCAATAATTAAATTTTGAATTATTCTTGCATCTGCACTATGAGGTGGTATTTCTGTACTTCAGGGTTGTTCTACTGTTACCTTTTTTATGGACTTTGAGTCTTTCACTCTTTGGTCTCCTAGAGTGATGTGATTTGACCATTCCTTGTACAAAAAATCCTGTCTTTTACTTGTTAAGGATTACTGATAGATTACAAGTTTCTCTTGATAGCAGTACATGCTGATTTAACAACAACAACAAAAAAGTTGAGTGTAGGTAAATGAGACCTCACTCAGTATTTCAAATAAGATATATTATTGAAAAAGTGTAAATAAAATGATACCTTGAAATGGGTTCATTGCACAAATAAGAAATTGTGTGTTTAGTTTTGCTTATTTAGGTTTCTGAAAAAAAAAAATTATTTGAGATGTGCAAGCCATTATTTTCAGAGACATCTTGTTTGCTGATTTTGACTTAGACCTCTACCTTTATTTTACATTTTTTGATTTTCTTTGAAAATACTACCGAAAATAAAAAATAATAATAAAAAAGTATAACAATATCAGCAAGTTCATTGTATTTGAGCTCTAAACAAGCTGTGAAATCAGCAGGTTTTCCTGGTGAAGTTCAGTCAGGTATTTCCTCATAAAGCCTAACCATTGGGTTGTTGCAGTGATTGGTATTTGCTGAGATGATAGAATGCTTTGGCAGTATTTCACACTTCAGTTTTCAGTGGAAAATTACAGAAATTTCTCCTTAGACAAAAAATTAATAGCAAAACATTTCACTGTTAGGGGTTATAGAGCTGGTATTTGTTGGAAGTTGCTCCTGTGCTGTTATACTAAGCATCTTCTTTTTGTTCTTCCCCTTTTAAATCCTTTATGAAGAGTTATGTCCCTGACTCCCTCTGTTGAAGGAAATAAGCATGTCAGTACACTGAAATCTTGGTGTGATATTAGGAGAGTAACAGTACTGTGAAATGAATGCTGCCTTTTCACAAAAGGTTTTCAGGCTTTTGACAAAGCACCTTTATATGTATTTTTGCAAGCAACATCTTTGATTTAACAGGCAGGTCATTTTAGAAGGTGAGTGATGAAGACAGATGTCTTCACTGTTGTGTTCTGCTAGTCCTTTCTAGAGAAAGGGCTTGCTCTGCCAGAGGAGTTGAGTGGTCCTATGTTAACATCAAGTATCTGCCTACAGTTTCCTAGCAGTAGAAGCTGGCATAGTACATCTGTTTATCTGTTGTGTCTTCACCTGTACCAGCAGAAACAGTTATTGCTTCCCGTATCTTTCTGACTGAAGGTTGACATCTCCTACAGTCTGTTCTTTAAGCGCATGTCTGATTGCTGTCTAATGATTATTGATGCTAAGAAGTTTAAATGATGGTTGTGTCAGTGACCTATCTTCTGTGCCTTTTGGCAGGTGAAAATGACAAAGAGCAGTGACATTTCCAGCTGTCATGGCTGTGTTTGGGGGAGCTGGAACTACAGGTAGTGCTCAGACTCAGATGTGATTTGATAAGTTGCGGTGGAACCTAAGCTCTTTCTTTTGTTTCCACTGCTGTCCTTCTTGGGAAAGCTGAATGATGTAACAATAAATGGAATATTGAGGGTAGCAAAATAGTCTAAGCATTCACAAAAATGTATGTGTTATTCAGATAGAAAGTGGGTATAAGAGCATTAGAACTTTAAGGAAGGGTATATGCAGATTCCCTGAAGGTAAGCATTCATGTAACCAGGGGTCTCTGGCCCCGAGTGTTGGGGTGATTGATGGAAGCTGGGAGGGTAATATAGGCCACAGGAAATTTTCTGATAGCTGAATATTGCAACCTGTAAATGAGTGGAATGGTTTGTATGATAGGATGGGAGATGGTCCTGAAATTAGAAAGAAAAGCTTGTTGTTTAGATTTTTGTGTGCCTTATGTTGATGGGTGAAGGATGGGGCTAGGTGTTAGATCTTTGGAACATTTCTAACAGGAAGTTGTTGCTGAAAATAATTTTTTCCACACTTCTTCTTCCCCAAAATGTGTAATTTTTCCCATGTTCCATGTGCTTAAACTGGTAGCTTTGATGATCTTGCCAGAGGGGCAGCCTGCAGGAACCTGTTGGTGGGATTCATTTTATGTCAGGGTGTTCCTTGAAGTGGCTTCCCCTGAGGCTGGAGTGGAGGGATAGTCCTGTGGAGGGAAGGTGGTGGAAAATACTCTGTGGGGAGAGGAGAGGTATAGGAATGGAGCCCTGCCCTTCAGTGGCTGGTAGCCATTAGAGATCTCAGCTGTGTGTCTCTGTGTTGGGTGTTTTTGTCACACTGTATGTAGTGTTTTTTTCTGATTGCTTGTTAGAGAAAAAGGGAATTTTTCTTCTTTTGGATGGACAAGTTGACTACTGCATGGTGATGTTTATCATCTGAAGAACTGGAGGTTGACCATGGTTTAAGATGGAAAATTGTATTGTCTCTGGAGTGGTATGGAAAATTTTCCCTGGCCTTGGTGAGAGCTGAAATGGTAAATTGAGTTGGAGTCTGGAAAGAGTGTCAGGGTTTCTGTGAGCTGGGGAGGAAGTGTTTTAGCTTCCCTCCCTAGGTGACATTCCTCCGTCTCTTATGGACATCTCTGGGGCCCTGTTGTGTAACAAGTTCATTTTACTATGTGACCTGCTCCTTGGCTGTTGGCAGTTTCTTTGATCTTTTAAGCTTCTTCCTGGGGTCACACAGTGTAATTTTTACGGCTTTTTGGTATTTATGTCTGCAATCTTATTATAGGCTGTTTGGAGCAAGTTTTTTCCTCGTTAAGCAGATACTGTTGTCAGCAACCATGCAGGCTGGCTTTAATGACCTGCCTAATGAAAACCAGAAAGCACTTTCCTTGAACTTAATTTCCTTCCTCATTCATATGGGACTGTGAAATCCAAGACTCTTTGGCCTGCTTGGGCTAAGGGCTACAGAAGTTGGATCTGTTCAGCTAGACAAACATTGCTAACATTGTGCTGTAATTATTGTTTTATAGCACCTTACCAACAGACCTTAGACAGTGGAATTGAGTGCACCCTCAGCAAATCTGCAGATACCAGCAAGCTGAGTGGTGTAAACAACATGCCTGAGGGACAAGATGCCATGCAGAGGGACCCAGATAAGCTTGACAGGTGGGCCCATGTGAACCTCATGAGGTTCAACAAGGCCAAGTGCAAGGTTCTGCACCTGGGTTGGGGGCAACCCTCTGTATCAGCACAGGCTGGGAGATGATGGGATTGAGAGCACCCCTGCAGAGAAGGACTGGTGGGTAGTGGTGGATGAAAATCTGGACATGAGCTGGCAGTGTACACTCACAGCCTAGAAGGCTGGGCTGCATCAAAAGAGTTGTGTACAGCAGTCTGAGGGTGGTGATTCTTCCCCTCTGCTCTGGTGAGATCCCACCTGGAGTACTGCATCTATCTCTGAAGTCCTCAGCATGAGAAGGACATGAACCTGTCAGGATGGGTCTACAGGAGTATCACAAAAAAGATCAGAGTGCTGGAACACCTCTCCTATGAAGACAGGCTGTGAGAGTTGGGGTTGTTTAGCCTGGAGAAGAGAGGTCTGCAGGGAGACCTTCTGTGGCCCTTTAGTCCTTAAAGGGGGCCTATTACAAAGAGGGGGACAGTCTTACTAGCAGGGTCTGTTGTGACAGGACAAGGGGTAATGGTTTAAAATGAAAAGAGGGAATATTTAGACTAGATCTAGGAAAGAAATTTTTTACCATGAGGGTGGTGAAATACTGGCACAGGTTGCCCAGAAAGGTGGTAGATGCCCCATCCCTGGAAACATTCAAGGTCAGGTTGGACAGGGCTCTGAGCAACTTGTTCTAATTGAAGATGTCCCTGCTCACCACAGGGAGGTTGGGCTGGATGACCTGTAAAGGTCCCTTCCTACCCAAACCATTCTATGCTTCTATGATTCTTTTCCCTTTGAGAGTGCATTATACTTCACCTTGTGCTTGTTGCAAAGGAGATTATGAGCAACTTTATTAGGGGGCTGCCCAGGTGTGTGTGTAAGGTAGCATGATGCTTGCCCCTCTTGACAGATTATTGCGTGTAATGGTCCTCTGTGTTTGTGTGTTGCATGCCCAGTCATTTGCATAATTAATGCCTTACTGTGAAACTGAGGTATTTCAGATATGTAGCATCCTATATTTATGGAGAAAAAAATATTGCAGTGGTGATTTAAAATGTTCCTAATGTTAAGTACTCATTTGTACAGGGGAAAGGATAAATTGTTGGATATTTTTGTGGCATCATAAAGTATTAATGAACCTTAATGTGATTTAAATGCTTGAACTCCTGTGGGTTGAGAGATGTGAAACTATTACAGTTGGCCTTCATAGAGTAGAATGATAAGTCTGACAGTGGGCTTAACTAGTTTTTCTTCTTTTTCTACA
Organism: Megaceryle torquata; assembly: GCA_024611175.1. NCBI lineage: Eukaryota > Metazoa > Chordata > Aves > Coraciiformes > Cerylidae > Megaceryle > Megaceryle torquata. The sequence continues at coordinate 9,382 of JANIJG010018020.1, forward strand.
TTTTATAAGATGCTAATAAGTCCTGTGCCATTATAAAAGACAAGTAGAATAGAAAGGTGAGGTTTGAAGCTAATAAAGTAGTGTAGACAGATTTTCCTCCTCGTCCCCCCCACTTGAAATAATTGTGTGTGAGGGGAAAAAATTCACCAACAATAAATATTAATATTGTAATTTGATGGCAGGGGGAGCTAGATAGTTTTTATATAAAAGGATCAGAGGATATCACTGGTAACTTCCTAATCTCATGTTAAAATGATAATTTAGGTGAAAATACAACTTTTAAAATATTTTTAAATCTCTAGGCAGCTTTTGCCTTTTTATTTATTTATTTTTTAAAAAATTGAATTATTTTACATACAGATACTGTTAAGAATCCTATGTATTTTGTATCTTTGTCTGAGAAGAAACAAACTTTCACCTGATGCTTTTCTGTCTCTTCCTCTCTATTAACAGTCTGGTGGTATTTGCACTACAGATTCATCTTGCCCAATACAGTTTCATTTAGTATTCAGGAGACAACAGCCTGCAGTTTGATGATGATTTCTAGTCATTCTGTGTTCTGAATATGTATTTGTATCCTTCAGCCAAAATGGTGATCCACCTCTTTTATTAAGATCATGTATCTCAATTACCTGAATACTTGCCTGTATTTTTTCTGTTTATTGTTAGATCTAATAAAAAGTATAAAAGCTTATTTTGTACTTTATTTATAATGTTCATGTCATTTTATGCAATGTCTGTTTGTAACATTGGTAAAATGAAGGAAATAATAATTTTATTTAAAACATGTGTTGTTGCAGAGAAGGGTAAGAGCCTAAATCTTCCTAGACAGGGAAAGAGCATATTAAGTGAGGACATGTTGACAAGCTGATCTTGATTAGCCTTTATTTGAGTTTATTTGAGGCTTATGGATTTATATGCCCAGGAGCTGTTAAATGGGTGGAAAGTAACTGTTGATTCCAGCTGCAGGTCTTTCTCAACCAAAAGTGAAATGAAATATGCAGAAAACATGTCCTTTTCCCGGTCTAAATCTTGGCAACACGTTTCTTGTTTACTTGTGGAGGAAATAAATTTGGTGTATTTTTTTGTTGTGTTTTTCCCATCTAGAACTGTATTTAAGTTCCTGTTATCTTCATTGTTTCATCTCTCTTGAGTTTTGTGACTATGTGGCTTGTAGACTTTTTGTGAGTTGCATAGCTGAGGTTGTTACCCTTCACTTGTCCATGAATATGGAATGCTAAGTTACTTATGTTAGTCAGATGAATATGTTTTTAAGGCAGAAGGGCCATTGTCATCTATGTGAACTTGAAAATATCAGTCAGTGATTTTGGTGTGAACTTTGAAGGGTGTTGTTCCCAGGTGGGTAGATGTCTTGAGGTGGTTTGGGTTACCCAGAGAGCTCTGGATCATGGGAAGGTAGCAGGGAACATACATGCATTTTTTGGAGGCCTGGTTGAACAGCTATTTCACTTTCACTGAATTGCAGTCCTGCTTATTCTTCTGTTGTTTTGTTTATAAATAAATTGGGAAACTATTTTGATACTGGAATAAATGTCTCTATGTGCTCTTAACTTCTTCTTTCTTTATCCTTGCCTTTTGAATTTTAAGATGTAGCATTCACTCTTGTAGACTGTAATCTTCATTCTAGAGATGGAAGTCCCAGTTTTGGCCTCTTTGTTTGAGCTGATTGAAATTATTTTTGGTTCAGCTTTTGCAAAGTCCCTTCTTTTTGAAATTAAGAAGTCTGGGTAGCAGCCTTGATTTGCTTGCATTTAAGTGCATCAGAAAGTTTATCACCTGGGGCTTCTAAGGAAGTTGACAAGGCTTAAAAGGGTGCTTTTTTGGGTACTAATGTGTATTATTTTGATTCTTTCTTTTCTTTGTGCCACTTTCAATATTGGTAACAATAATATTCAAAAAGACAACAAGCACTGTACTTTATGAGTTAGTGGTTAGCCTTATTTTCTGTCACAACAAAAACTGCACATTTCCTTCTTGGCTGTACCAGTACAGAGAAACTGACTGCTGGTAGGGAGGTTACTGTATCTAGAGTTTGTTACAGAGAGCTAATAAACGACCAGGATGAAAGATTTCATCTGTTTGTCTGAACTCTTGAGATATATTTTTTTTTATATTGGTCTTTTCTAAACTTGTATGTGATCTCTTGGCTTATGATTGAAAACACTTTCTAGTAAAACTTGGGGTTTCAGGATGAAAACCAAACTCCACCTTTACTTTTTGCTTTGACTGTAGTTATTTAACCCCCTCCCTCCACCTCCCCCCAAAACAAATAAAAATGCAAAAGCAAACTCAAACTTGCAAGATCTATCTCACACAAAATTAGGGTTGTAATAATACAAAGTAACTTCCCTCCTGTTTAATCATGTGTAGTGATACATTGTACTTTGGGATAAAGAGTTTAAGTTATATTTCAGTAAACTTGTTTGTGAAAGTCATAATTCTGCTGAAAGTAATAAAGGCAACTTCAGAGACTGAAAAGAATATTCTTTTAGTGATGTGGTTTATAAAAGTCCTTTTCAGGCATTGAAACTGTCTGCAGTGATTATTAGTTTTTCAGAAGTAGTAATAAAAGCATTTCTAGTTTTATCTCCATAACCAGAAAGAGAAGAGCATTCTGCAGCCAAAAAATGTGAATCTTTTTTTCAAATATTGGTCTTTTTTAAACTTGTATGTGATCTCTTGGCTTGTATAATACATAATTTGTATATGATATATTATATATATGATATATAACACACTATATA
>JANIJG010018020.1:13651-33753 GCA_024611175.1 Megaceryle torquata
CACAACCTCTCTGGGCAGCCTGTTCCAGGCTCTGTCACTCCCACAGTGAAGAAGTTTTTCCTCATGTTGAGGTGGAATTTCCTGTGTTTCACCTTGCTACCATTACCTTTCATCCTATCACAGGGCACCACTGAATAGAGACTGGACCCTTCTACTTGACACCCACCCTTTAGATATTTGTAAATATTAATAAGATCCCCTCTCTGTCTTCTCATTTCCAGGCTAAACAGCCCAGGTCTTTCAGCCTTTCCTCATAAGAGAGATGTTCCAGTCTCTTCATCATCTATGTAGCTCTCTGTTGGACTCTAATATTTCCCTGTCCCTCTTGAACTGGGGAGACCAGATCTGAACACAATACTCCAGATGTGGTCTCACCAGTGCAGAGTAGAGGGGGAGGACAACCTCCCTCAACCTGCTGGCCACACTCTTCTTAATGCACCCCAGGATACCATTGGCCTTCCTGGCCACAAGGGCACATTGCTGTTCCATGGAGAACTTGTTGTCCACCAAGATGCCAAGGTCCCTTTCCATGGGGCTGCTTTCCAGTGAGTCTACCCCTAACCTGTACTGGTACATGGTGTTGTTCTTCCCCAAGTGTAGGACTCTACACTTACCATTGTTGAATTTCATTAGGTTTCCCTTTGCCCAGCTCTCCAGTATGTCCAGAAGGCAGCACGGCCTTCTGGTGTATCGGCCACTCCTCCCAGTTCAGTATCATCATCAGACTTGCTGAGGGTACACTCTCTCCCTTCATCCAGGTCATTGATGAAGATACTTCATCAAAGGACAGATGTGTATTGATGATGAAGTGATTCCTGAAGAAATAGATTTGACTGAAATAAATGCAGAGTAGAAGTTATTATATGTCTAGTTATAGTGCCTTCATTCCAGTGCAAAAGATACTGAGAGGGGGAAGAGAAGTCAGTTATTGATGTGAGGCATGCCCTCCCCAGAGCTATGTCCAGCTCTGTGTGTTTTACACTTTTCAGTATGGTTTTGTATGTTAAGTTGTGATTGTTTTCCTTGTGTGTGTGTGACTTGGTTTACTGGATCTCATTTACAAACATACACTTGTAGGAACATTCTGTGCAGAAAAAAAAGAAAAAGGATAAGCATTCAAAAAAAGCTAAGAAAGAAAAGAAGAAAAATAAGAAACAAAAATCTGAAAAGAAGGATGACTTACTTGATAGTTCTTCGGTAAGTAAGAAACTTAAAAATGCTTCAAATGTCATTTTTAAAACTGCACCTTTTTAATCATTGGGGGTATATGCATGGTTAGTAAAATTAAGACTTGCTCTTATTATTTAATGTTGTGAAAAACAGGGACAAAGTTTGTCTTTTTAATATACCAAGTATTTAATCAGTTGAAAAGATGCTCTTATGTGAGTGCTTGTGAATTTTATAATATTGAATTAACTTGTTAGGAACTAAGGAATTTACAGTTTTTCATCAGAAAGAAAGTGAAAAACAAATCCTCATTCTAGGATATAGTGGATAATTTCATAGGTTTCCTGTAGTCAGCAGTATGTGATAGAATGATGTGTCTAAAACTGCAAATACTTGACTTTGATTTTAAGCATGGGTTACTGCTGCCTTTTTCCATGGATGTTCAGCCTTGGAAGTTCCAAGCAATGAGAGAGCTGTATGTAGGTCTGATGAAAGGCTCAAATTTGTGCATCTGAATCTGTAAACAGATGACTTCTGTTGAGGGGCACTCTGGCAAAACAGTACAGAGACTGAAATATGGGTGCTGCTTTCTGGCCATGTTTTGTGAAACATCCTCCCAGCATTTTGGTGCAAGTCAGGTAGCACTGTAATTTTTTTACTTTTCAGCCAGCCTCTTTTATTGAGTGAAAGAACATGCATGAAATTTATTGTCCAGGGACTGATATCAGAGGGGAACTATGCTTTTCAGTGTGGCACAAATGTCCCACATTTCCCATGGGAGTCATGAAAACCCCTGAGATCACATCAGTGAGCCCCAGGGTGCATCACAGTCCTGTCTGTTACTTTTGATCCAAAATTTGTTATTTCCATGATAGGTTCATGTAGATAGCAAAGAAGCTCTCTTCAGTGGAGTCCTGTTTGCTTCAAGTATAAAATCTCAGTACAGTGTTTGCAAGTGCGAGTGTAGGAAGGTGGATAGGAGGAGACAGCATGTACAGTACTTGATGTTGTACTATCTTAACTGATTTTACTTTTGTAATGTAAAACATACTTCGTAATTTTTAATTTTTTTTTTTTAATTTTATTTTGTAATGTCAGAAAACCAACTGACTTTGGTTTTATTCTGACAGTTCTAACTTTAGCAGTGTTAATAAACTACCAGTATGAACTAGTGTTACATACTGTGATGTGCTCACGAAGTATGGTGGTGTGTTTTGACCATGAAAAAACAATCTCCTATGGGAATATCAACATTGCAGTTTTAGTATCAGTATTTTAAAATAATAACCATTATTATATTAGTAATGCTGATCAGGATCAATTTTGATTATCAATATATTTAATAAGTATTGCATTTTATCAACATACGATAGTATGTTAATGTAAAGAGTAATAGTAACACCTTAAAATCTACTTTTAGGATTCTTCAGTTGAATGGGTTGAGTCAAATGTGTCACAGTCAGACATCACAGAAAAGGCTTGGAAGGTCAACAAGCAATCAGATGCTGTGAAAGAACCCTCCCTGCAGGTGAGCAGTCTGGTAACTACTGCAGAAATAAAATTCAGCATGACCAAATGTGAAATATGCTTAGGTTTCTTGACAGCTCTTTTGCAATGTGTTGAACAAAACATATTTTACAGACAATGACATACTTACATGTGTCATGATAATTTATACTGCAAAACCAATTTTTTTTAAAGTATTTTTTTGTCTAAAGTGTGCCCTGGGCTTATCTATTTTTGGTTGAAATGCTTTTGAAAGGAATTTCCTGGTCATCCCTACTTTTTATGGTTTGGCTTATATCATGAGCAAGTCTTGGAGGATGTAAATCCATTTCCTGTTGGATTAAACTAGAATAGAGATATGTTCTCAAAGTGTACCTGAGGTGCTCCACAGGATCAGTCTTGGACTAGTCCAGTGTGCTTACTTCAAGAAAAAAAAAAAAAAGATAATAAAAGACAGAAAGAAACAAACAAAAAAATCCCCAAATCTGAAGCTTATATAGAAGACAGAGCCAGGCCCTCTTCAGTGGTGCCTGGTGACAACCAGAGGCAATGGGCACAAACACAGAGGTTTCTATCTGAACCAGGAAACAGTGTTTTACTGTGAGGGTGACTAGGCACCAGTACAGGCTACCTGAAGAGGCTGTGTAATCTCCATCCTTGAAGATACAAGCCACTTGGTCATAGTCCTGGGCAATTGGCTCAAAATGGCCCTGATTGAGCAGAGGGGTTGGACCACATGACCTCAAGAAGTCCCATGCACATCCACTTCTGCTGATCCACGTTGCTTGCTAATGTGGGCATAGAGAGTAGCCCTCATTTTTAAAATGTCCATGGTCTGGCTTAGGTTTTGTAAATGTAGTTTTCTACCTGTTACTGTGGGTACAGTTCAGAGAATTAGATGTGTAACTGTTTAATTTGAGGGTGCAGTTAGTGCATAGATGTCCAAGGTATGAACTACATCAGTTACTGATTGCTATTTTATATATGTTAGAAGAGATGTAAGACATTGTGAAGTCAGAATTAGCAAGATGTATAGGAATTGATCTAGATACGTAATGTTCATTTAAGCAAATAATAAGCAGTCTATATGGTTCATGTTTACTTGTGTCCTTAATACATTGTGAAGATATATTTCAAATTACAGAAAGACATTTATGAGATTTATTTCTGTAAGTGAATATTAAATAAATGAAAGATTGGGGTCCTTAAAATCATGCTTACTTTTCATTAAAATATTTCATATGTGTTTATAAAACCTATACTGTTTATTGTAACATTTGTCAATAGGTACACTGGGTTGATTTGTACCTGAGCCATGTTGTTGCTGGAAGTATGAACACTGATTCTTTGTGTTTACTTTAAAGAGAGAAGAATGGATGAATTTAGACTTCATGTCATTGAAAACCACATCAGTAGCAGCTGTCAAAGATGAAAGACACAAAGAAAAAATATTAGAACGCCAGAAAGCTCAAGAGCTTGAGCAGGTAGGAGGACTTAATAAATCAACTTTTTACTGCATCTTACTAATTTTTCTGTGATGAATGAAGCAATGAACTGAATATGTCTAAAAGTCCAATATATATAGTCCAATGAATAGTATATCATATAATAAAGTCCAGTGAATAAGATTGTAAAATATTCTCAAAAATACAAACCATATGCACCCATTAAAGTTTTTTCTGTTTTAGGCCATGCTGTCTGAGAGAGAACTTAATCCCTATTGGAAAGATGGTGGTACAGGTTTGCCACCAGAGAAAGATGAAGTGGTTTCAGTAAAGAAAGGTAAAGAGCACAGTAATAATCTGAGATTTCTGTCTCTGTGTTGTGAACAAGTTACTACTAATGTTGATAGCAAGGAATTATGAGTAACATGTATAAAGTAAAATTTGGATGAAGATTCATTATTTAATAATGGGTTAATATGATAGTGTGTTGTTTTGCAGCATTTCTCTTCACTGGTTTTTAGTCTTGAATGGTTTGATCTTCAATATCTTTACAGAAATTCTCCAATTTGTAATAATGAAAAGAAAGCATGATTTAACCAAGACAAGATAAATTGTCATCATTTCATTTGGTTCCTTTCATTTCATTACAAGAATTACAGTTTTAAAATATTCAACCACAGAAGTCTGAGTCACATTAAAATGAAGTACATTACAGATGCAGTTTGTGAAAAATATTATTTCTGTAACCTTTTCACTTCTTTCCTTACCCTAGGGTTATTCCTGCCTATTTCCATCAAGAGCAGTTAGAAAAACATTTTTCATAATGTCATGAAGCGTTTATTATGTGATAAGAAGTGTCCTTGTATTCTGTCACCAGGGAACAGTAGGGTCCCTGGCTTTTCTCTTTGGGAGCCTTTCCCTGTGTGCAGTCTGTCCTGCAAACCATTAGCCTCATGTCCACTTCTACAAGTTGCAGAGATCTATGATCTCTGAGAGGTGACAGGCATCAGTGAGTATGTCTTCTGAATGTGAAGACCTCTGCTAGCTTCTCAAATCAATGTGCTACTCATTAATTTTCTGAGAAGGGGGATGTACTTGTTTGTATGTAAGGGGTACGCTAAAGAGTGAACAGAGGAAGTAGAAACAATAAGAAGGTTCTTTAATTCCATAAAAACAAAACCCCCACAACTTCTCATATACCACTCCTGTCTTGGAAACTGCTTGTTGTGTTCTATGAGAAAATGGAGAAGCTGAAATGAAATCAGTTGTATTTACTGAGATATATCCAGCATTAACTTGTAATTATATTTTTATATTTTTATTTTTTTAAAGGTTTACTGTCACATAGAGTAAGGTTACATAGGAATAACTACTGAGCTATGACCTCTCATTTTTTTCTACTTTAGTTACAGTGGTGGAAGATGCTGGATTAAGTTGGTTACGAAAATCATACCAAAGGATGAAGGAGCAGGCTGAACGAGAGAAGCGAAATTTTGAGGACATTGTAGCTGAGAGATATGGGGTAAGAATCTTAAGTTAATTTTTTTTCATACTAACAAATGCTTGGTAAAGGCTCAAATACTTAATGGGTAGTGTAAGACATGAGGAAAGAAGCAGGAAAAAAACAGCCTTTGAAGCTTCTCTCAAGTGATGAAAGATTTTAAATTTGCCCAACCTTTTGTATCTTTTTTTTTTTCGTTAAACATTTTTTCTTATATGGGATCCTCTAGCAAGTTTAAAATACTTCTCTTCTACATCAGGAAGTTCAAATGATTCCAGTTACCAAGTACCTGAGTGCTTCCAAAATCATGATATATACTAGAAAAAATACTTTGTTCTCCTGCTTGTAGTGGATAATAACACCAAGATCATTTGGAGAGCCGTGCCACGCTTTACCAAATATGAATCTTCTGGCTACTTGTGATCTTCTCAGTTCAGATATACTGGGAAAGCTGCTTGCTTCTTAGGGGCTTAAAAGTCTTCAAAATTTATTTTTAATAAGGCAGTCTACTGTAAACAATATTAACTCTTTAAAGCATGCCCCCCCATATTATATTATTGTCTTTAAAAGTGTTGGTCAGAGGTGTGGGGTGTTAAATCTTGGCTATAGTGTTTGAGTGTTCTGTGGGTTTTTTGATTAGGCTAGTTTGGTTGTGGAAATCTTGAATAAGAAAATGTGACTTCATACTATTGCCTTTGAATTGAATTGTAGTCACTTCTGAGTGATGAAACCAACATGGTCAGTGCTAGTAGAAATTATTCTGTGATAGTGATTGTAAAGGATATTATTTTTAAGAGTCTTAAACTAGAACTCAAATAGCACAAACCCCTCTGGCTGCTGAAGTACAGGATAATGATTGAAAGAGATCCATGCCTGATTCAGTTCAGTATGTAATATTTTTTGGGGGGATGGGAAGATGGCTTTTAATTCAGCTCAAAAGAGGGCAGAATAGTTCATGTTTTTCATAACTACTTCATGTATTTAGTATTTGTCTGGAAAGCCAGAAACAGGGGTTCAAAGCCTCTTTCAAGCTAAAGATTTTGAACCCACTCACTCTCCTGTACTTTTAAGAGTTTAAACAGTCTGTAAAATGGTTTAGTGGGAACATCCATTGGTTCTATAGAATTTGAGCATCTGGTGAGCACAAATGCAAAGTTAATAAGTAAGAAAGAGGAAGCATTTCTCCCTAGCTTAAGCCACTAATCTCTAGGTTGCCAGGAGGAAACTAGTTCTGAGGCTCTAGTCCTGGTTCCCCACAGTGCTTTAGCACTTACTTTACAGCCATGGGATGAAAGGTAGAAATAGTCCAAGAGAAGGGATCAGAAAGTCTCCCTAACAGAGGATCTTAGACACGAGGGCTCTAAGTTCCCTTTTTTGTACTGGTCTTCTTTTCTACTCCATGGCTCATTCCTTGCCCTATGCACAGTGACTCATTTTCACAGAATGGTGCCTTTCTTGTAATATTTTGTAGGGAGCTTCACTATATCCCATAATCTTGAAAGCAGTATAACTTTTTTGGGTTTTTTTTTTTTCTTTCTTATAGTCAATGGAAGTATTTCAGTCACGATTAGAAGAAGCTGAAAAAGTTGCATCCAAAAAGGAAAATTTTTATAGAAGTGGAAGATGGAAGAAAACTGGCTATTCAGAAAGTGGGAAAGAGAAGAACGAACAGCATATGAAAAAGGAGACAAGAGATGAAGATGATAGAAATAGGAACATGTTTGGAGGCCATGCTAGGGAGAAGTATGGCAGGGGATGGGCACAAGAAGACAAAGGTTACAAAAGAGATACGTCGAGAGAAGACCAAGAATGTGGGCACAGTAGCACGGACTCTGTATTAAGAGGCTACAGCTCCAAAGCAGACAAACACTCCGATGAAAAACGAAGTCATGAGAAAAGCTCATCTCTAAGCAATATGAAACACAAATTTCTGAAACCCTCTGAAGATGATTTATCATCTTGTAATGCACCTAGAGACTACAGGTCACAGCAGTCCTCTTCCAAACTGCTGGTTCATAGCTCTTTGAGCAGCCGTTTCCAAAAACCTAGTGAGGATACTGCAACACAGGCCAAAGCACACAGAGAAGATAATATTGAGAAATTAATGTCTGATCAAAAATCATCAGTACTAGTAAGGGAACAAATTGATGACAATAGCTGGGAAAGAACTCCTAGTGAAGAAAAAGAGAAGTCGCAACAGGACTACCCAAGTGGTATCCCTGAGAAGAGACAAATGGTACCTGACAATAAAATGTCATGTTCTAGGTATTTTACAAACATCTTTACTTGTCTTTTATTTGCTGTATTTTTCATGGCAAAGTATACCAGAAACTTAACTTTTTTTGAGACAGTATTAGATCTGATTATATCAGATCTCTTTAGTTAGGAGGTGTTTGTATTCTATTTATATAGATAATTTTCTGCTTCTTTCTAAATGTTAGTTCATACTGCAGTAAAATTGACCTCTTAGGCAAAAAACCTGCAAACCAATATCTTAACTGTTGTTGAATTTATAAAAGACAGACTTGAAATATTAGAAAATGCTGACTAAAGCTGAAATAATGAAAACAGCAGGGATGGGTTTGCCACCTGTGAGATGAACTCATATGTTAAAGTAGTAGCATATGAAAAATAGTAGAAGGGATTGATTAGAAAAGTGCATTTTCTGTGGAAAAGAGAAAAGGTGAATAGGGAGTAGGAGGGGAAATGCAAACTAATATGCATTAGGAATTTCAATTTGGCTGACTTGCTTTAGTGAAAGACAACAGAGTAGTAAAGAGAGGTGGTCAGAAAAATAAGTTGTCTACAGCTGAGCTTTTGTTCTGTTTGAGGTCACCTGTTCTCTAGTACTACCAGCTTGCTGTTTCTTCCAGTGATATGAGTAGTGTGGTTACTGATGGGAGTGATTGCCTTCAGACCTTCCCAATAATAAGTAGGCATGAACAGGAGTAATTTAGAGTCAGAATGGTGTTATTCAATTCCTTGGAAAAGCTGGGCAAGTAAATATTCTTGGTTGTAGTGTGTAAGAAGGATGATATGATTTACTTGGAAACAGCATTTGATGAAATATGATCAAGTGTTTTTCCTTCTTATATGCTTATGTCAGAAAAGACTTCTTATAGCAGTGTTATGGATTTCCTTTTAATATTTAATTGCTGGATTCTGATAACAATACTTTAAAAGTATTTATTTTATTTATAACCCTTCCTATGCGTACTTCTTGCAGATAACTCACTGTGTGTTTGCAAAGAAAAAATGTACATTAATTAAGTACTGAATGACTAACCAGAAATGGGCAGCTCAGGCCTACACAATTCTTTATATTGTGTAAGTTGAGTATTTTTTCCAGATTTTATTTGCTATATTTTCTACTTTGATAGGAGCCAGTGAAGCTTACATTTTCTTTGATAGCAGAAAGATAAATCGTTTGTATGATGTTCTCTTAATCTAACAGATTTATTTATTTATTTTTTTTTAAAGCATGAGTCTGAATATACATCATGGCAGGAGTAGTTCCTGGTTCTGGCATGAAGAGTTTGTATATATTATGGGAGTCACACTCATAAGTGTTTGTCATGTCTTGTTTTATTGTTTATTTTAGTATTTGCCTAGGTGTCATTTTGCTGGAAAATGAGAACTGTATCTTTATAGTTCTACGTATTGTGAAAAAAAGTCTTGTAGCATTAAGCCTGTCATGTATGAGACCTTATTAGACATTTGAATTTAGTGATCCTTGTTGCTTTTCTAGATATTACTCAAATAGTTATTGCCCTGAATTGCCTGGGGTTTACCACTTAAATGTACTTTGTAAAGGTCTGATTAGAATGATTCATGGTGTGTCTGAGATGGAGCATATGAAGCTTTCTAAGCTCTTGAGTTCTGGTTTATTTGTGACTTTGTTCAGGTACAAGGTCTGCACAATCCACAGTTGTTTTCTGCCTGTCTTGGGTATGCAATTGTTTCCAAAAGGAAATGTAGGTATTCATGTAAGGAGGGATGCTGTGGTGAACTGTGAGAGTGCATCTGTGCTGTGCTTCAGGCACGGGCTCCATAAAAGTGAAAACATACACTCAGAACTATTTATCTGGGAAAAAAACCCCACCCTGTTAAGAAGCTTCTTTTTTGCACGCATAAAAAGGCACAGTTATGGGTGGTTGGAGTCTTGTCCTTCATCTTCATTATCGTGCACTTTTTAAAACAACCCAACAAATACCTCATTGATATTAGCAGCAAATATTCTGTGTAAAGGACATATGACCTTTTAGACTACCTTCATTCTCAGTTTTGTTTTGTTCATGACTTCCATAAGGAGAAAGCAAGAACCATCAGCTGATGTCAAATAGGAGTTCTGACATCCAATATACTTAATTATAGTGAACTACTGGTTTGGGCTGGTGATTGTCTAAAGCACAGAAACTGAATGAGAGAGACCACATGAAGTCCCTGCACCTTGCTGTGTGTTTTTGGGGGGTAGTGTGGGGAGAGAAGGTTTGGAGCTGGGTCTTGCTTTGTGTGTTGAACCCCAGCAAGCAACTAAGTGCATACCCAGCTGCTTGCTCATTCTTCCTTCAGAAGTGGGAAACAGAGGAGCAAAAGGGAGAAAAAGTCATGCATTGGATAGAGAGTTTAACTAGTGAAGGAAAGAGACAAAAACAAGTGATGCAAAGGCAGTCAGTCACTCACCACTTCCCATGAGTAGCCTGATGCCCAGCCAGCCTCTGAGCAGCAGCTACTTTGGAAAGACTGCTCTCCCTAGCTTTTACTGCTGAGCATGATGTTATGTGGCTTGGAATAGCCTTCTGGCCAGTTTGGGTTGGCTGTCCTGGTTGTGCACCTGCCAGCCTCTTGCCCAGCCTTGCCTATTTGCTTGGGGTGCACAGTGAGAAACAGGGAAAGCCTTCAGGCTGTGTAAGCACTGTTCAACAGCCAAAACACTGGTGTGCTGTCAACACCGTCACCAGTTACATCCAGAGCATGACAGCATATGGGCTGTTGTGAAGAATAGAAACATCCCAGCCAGACCTAGTAGAACATGTAATTATTGAGTAGAGGTTAATGATACCGTTGCATCATTTTTGTTATCTTAGAAGAAGCAACTGCTCCTTTACATCCTTTTTTTTTTTTTTTTTTTTTCCCTGTTAAAAAATTGTGATTCACTGTTTTTTCTTAAGTGCAAAAGCTGTGGATACCACATGTACTAAGTGTAATTGTAACTGGACAAAGCTGCATATTTTGGGAAACTAGATTGTGTATGGAAGTGGTTTGCTTATTCAAGTTCAAAGAATTTAATTAGCATAATGGAAAAGATAATTCTTTTCCTCACAGAAGAGAACTAGGCATAGAAATTATTTATCTGATATTTTCTTTTGCGTGTGCTTTCTGTTTCAATACTGCTAAACCCAATTGTGCATCTTCTTTGATATTTTAATTATATTTCTTAGCCAATACAATTATAGAACTGATTTATTAGTAAAGTGGAGATTACTTAGGCCTGGAAAACCATAGAGCCTCTGCTTATTGACTTATTTATTTCCAAGTTCTTTCATGCTGACTCTTAACCCCACAGCTTCTGTGTGTTGGAGATAGAGTATGGCCAGTCTTCCTGTTTCCTTCAGTAAGAACTGTCTTTTTTTTTTGTAGAAAATTCTGTCTTTGGGAACATTTCAGGTTTGGACATGTAGGGTAGTTGTCTGTTGGGAATAATTTATAACCTGCTGCTTGCTTTTTCTTGCTAAAGTTTCAGGTCTTGTAATACATGTACTTTTTCAGTGGTATTGTCAGTCAGTCACAAAAAGTAAATCTTTATTGACGTGAAGGCTAGGATCAATAAGTGTTGCTGGTGCAGTTCCTCATGTCTCATGCTGACAATGTACCTTTAAAGTTTTATCTCTTCTAAAACACAGACAGAGTTTCTTCAGCCTATAAATCAAAGTGTTTTGGACAGTTATGACACAGGTTAATTAAAAGTGCTGATTTGATGTCCAAGGGATCTCCCCAGAGGAGAAGTCCATCCAGCTTGTGTTTGCTGAAAATCACACTTAATAATGTGTCTGCTTCAGAGTTTAATTTGAGATGAGGTAAAAAGCAAATCAAAACAATGTCTCTAGTCTCAAAAAGATGATTCAAGCACTAGTACTGCTTAAGAAAATGCATCTATGAAGTAATAAACACCTCTTGCTCCCTTTACTGAAATAGTCTTCCTTCTTTTGAAAAATAAAGGTTAAAGAGAACTGAGAACTTCATCTATGAGGATTCTGTTCCTGGTGAAGTTAATGTAGAATGTTCTGCTGAGTTTTTGAGGTTTGGATCGGGCATCTTCAAAACAGACAAAATAACTTTGGTCATTTCCTTAGGGCTGGGGAGATCTGGTAGTTAAAGATGATGACATCTTTCGAAGTTCTCCCATTCTTTATTTAAATCCCCTACAGGGATTAACCGTATTGAGTAGTGAGTGTATTATCTCTTTTAATAACAGGAAACAATATCATAACTGTATTCTGATGTCTCTTTTGTGTTAGATATTTTACTTTTAGAGTTAGTTGGTTTTAGTCTTTCCTAGAGTTAGACAAAAAGAGACAGACTTGTTCAATGCCTCTTTGCAATAATTCTTAGAGACCATATTTATTATCATAAGAACTCATGCACTGACCTTTTAATATTAAAATGAAGATATAATACTATTGATTACTAGCTATAGCTTCTTCAGGAAGACTTTATATTTTAAAAACCGTACCAATTAATTTTCCATAGCAACTCTACCACATCAGCCATGATGCCTTTAGAAGCAAAGATTGTACTGTGAACAGCTAAGTGTGGGCATGTAAGTAGTTTTCAAGAGATAGAAGGCCATTTGGCATGCAGGAGAAGAACTGGGAAATGGGTGATTTTGCTGGAGCTGCAAAGTAAAAGAATGACCAAAGTCAGGAGAATTACAATATGGGTTTAAATTGCTCTTTCTGCTTTTTTTTTTTTTTTCCCTTGCTTTTTGTCTGCTTATACCTGCTACTGGCTCTTGACTGGTATTTTTTCTGCAGAGAAAATGTTGATAGACAGTTCTTTTCATTTTAATTGGTCTCAAAATTAAAAGGAAACATACCTCTTGAAAAAATTTGTTCAAGCCTCTTGGTTTTAGAGTCCTTGGCAACTTCTGTTGCAAATACATTTTAATAATTTATCAATAATATTGAGAGTGGTAACATATGTACCAGTACATTAGGTGTGTAATACTTGATTGCACAGGTGAATGCTACCTTGTTTTTCTATGAGTTTAGTGCTTCTGGTGTTTTTCAGATATAAATCTAAGGATGATCCACCTCGGGTCCTTAGTGAAGAGGAGATGAACAGACTGGGAGCAAGGATTGTGAAAGCAGAGCTCATGGGAGACATGGTAATGTCTTTGAAAAGTTCTCATGTGTCCTGGTTTCAGCTGGGATAGAGTTAATTTTCTTTTTTTGTATCTGGTACAGTGCTGTGTTTTGGATTTAGCATGAGAATAATGTCAATTACACACTGATGTTTTAGTTGTTGCTAAGTAGTGATTATCCTGAGTCTAAATTTACTGCATTTTTTTCTTCAAGCTTATGGTGATTTATTTGTAACAAAACCAAACCACAAGTTATTGATTCAAGCAAATAAAGTCTTGTAAATTTTGTTCAGGGAGGATTTGAAGATACTGCTTTTACTGTAACTTGTGATTTAAATGCAATGCTTCATAGACTAGAAGAGAGGATTCAGGTCCCCAGTTTTGTAGGCTAGGCAGCATATCCAAAACCAGTTGTTCTCTACCTTTTTTAACAGGATTTAATGTCTTTTTGTTAAGCAGGGAGTGGGTGAGACCTACAAAGCTCTCAGTCTGTTTTACAAGGTAGACAGTGTCTGGAGCTTTTGTTATTTCATCAACTTTGTCACAAGTGGGTGCTTGTGGTCCATAGCTCTGCTGTATAACCATAGTTATTAATTATGATATGGAAATATAAAACTGAAAGGAACTGCATGGGCCGTTGCATCCGGCTCTGCAATGAGAACAACTGTGTAATGCTTTGTGGTCAGCTCCACAGCATGTCTGCCCTGAATAAGAGTGGCTCCATGGAGCTGAGATAAGCAGCTGCACATTTAATGTTACTTTAGGAGGCTTGTTTCAGAAAGCAACCTGAAGGATCAAGAATTCCACTCTTTTGGAGCACTCTAAACTCTGCATTTATTTATTTATTTATTTATTTATTTGTTGTTGTTGTTTTACACTTAAGTATAGCTATAGTGAGTGAATTACATTCAGTAGTACTGCCTGGAAGCTTGAATTATAACAAGGTAAGTCTGTTAGTTTTTAAGGTATATTTTACAAGTGCTTGCTCTGAAGAGCTGCTCTTAAGGAAGAATTGCTGAAATTTTGGAAGGAAATAACAACATTTTTTAGAAGTGAATCCTATCACTATGGGCCTTTGTTTTGGCTTTTTTTTTTAACTTTTAGTGTACCTGTTTACCTTGCCTCTTGTGACAGAATATTTGCACCAAAATCTGCAGCACCAAGTGGTAATAAATAAGACATATTACAACTTCAATTGCCAGATATTACTTGAGACCCATTGATTCTTTGATTTGTGGGAAGTTTTAGGATGTTTGGCATAGAGATTTATGGTATAATTTAAATGTTGTTAGGAGAAATTGTCCATTTTATAAATCATGGAATGGTAGAGGTTGGAAGGGACCTCTGGGGATCGTCTAGTCCAGCAATGCTGCTAAAGCAGGTTCACCTAGACCAGGTTGCTCAGGATTGCATCTAGGCAGGTTTTGAGTATCTCCAGAGAAGGAGACTCCACAACCACTCTGGGCAGCCTGTTCCAGTGCTCTGTCACTCTCACTGTAAAGAAGTTTTTCCTCATGTTGAGGTGGAACTTCCTGTCTTCCAGATTGTGCCCATAGCCCCTTGTCCTGTTGCTGGGCACCACTGAAGAGAGTCTGGCCTCATCCTCTTGATACCCGCCCTTTAGCTATTTATAAGCGTTGATAAGATCCCCTCTCATCTAGTATGAATTCTTTTTCTGCAGACTTTAGATGCAGATCTGTTTATTTAGCTTTACAAAATTTGAACAAATAAACCTTTTCTGAAATTGTGGCCATTTGAAATCTTCTGATTTTCAAAAGTGAATAAAAAATAGCTTCAGGCACTGTATTTTCTGTCAAGATATAATGAGTTTTAGTGATTTAAATAGATGCCTCCACATTTTAATCTGTAGTTTTCCTAGTTAATATAAAAATAAAAATACACTAGTAGGAAAAGAATATGTTTATGAATGTTATTATATGATAGGTTTGTGAGGGACTGGTGTCAGTCACTTAAGATACTATTTTAAGACATTTTTCCACAGGGGCAAATGCTTGAAGCCATCTATACATTAGTTGCTATAACGTACTGGGGAGAGGAAATTAAGTTTGGGCACAGGTTTTTCCCAACCTGACAGTACTAAATAAGAGTAATTTAAATAAACATATACAGGTGTTCTGTAGTGAGAGTGTGATTCTTTTATTAATCTACCATTTTGTTTTGTTTTGACCATAATCATGTAGCAGAAGCCAACACTACAATTTTACTGTTAATTTTACATATACATTTTTTGACATATGCACTCTGAATTAGCCTAGTTAAATAACCACAGTATAAATAATAAAATAACTGATCTTTTCCTTGTGCTCTGATCACATTAAAAATGCAGCTTGTTTAAAGATGTTCATCCTCACACACCAGAACAGATGGTTATGTAACAGCACGTCCTGGTGGTCAGAGCTCAAGGTTGACCATATGGGACAAATGAATTCTGGATCTATTTTTGTTACTGCTTGGTGTTGATCAAATTGGGGCAGCAAGTATAGGCATGATTGTTGGAGTCCAATCAATGAAACTAGCAAAGTGGTTGGAGTATAAATGGTTGTATTTCTTCCAGGTTAATAGGTTGTCACCTGGCAATTCTTAGCAAACCAAGATATTCCAAAGTGCTTGTATTTATTTATTTAAATAGATGAGAGAGCAGGATAAGAAATTTTAAAATGTAAATTAAAACAATTTACACAAGACTGTATGCAGTTTCATTTTCCACCTCTTGTCCATTTTAATACCCAAAGTAAGGTGTTAAGTGCCAGGGTTGGACATATGGTATAGAGAGATGTGAAACTGCATAGCAAAAAATGAGGTATCTCCCTGCACTCACTCTGTGTCTTCGTGTGTGTGTATAAATAAATAAAAGGATATGTAGCATAACCTGGGAAGGTGATCAGGCTTCCTTATTTAACTTCCTATAGATAAAGTAGTATCTAGGCTTAGCTATATGAAGTATTTATTAGTATAAATGAATCATGTTTAAGCATAATTTTTTTGGTGTTTCTATGACAATGTTTCTATAATTTGGATGCCTCTGTTCTGACTATTTTTTTTTTTTTAATTTTATCTCCAGTAAAAAATGTTTTGAATTACATTGTCATGTTTTCTTTAGGTTTTTTTGTGTCATTGGAATTTAAAAAAAAATATCAAAACACGAAGAAATGGAATGAATAGTTTATTCTGATATAGAGTTCACTAAAAGTTTAAAATGGTTAATCTAATGGAGTACTATGACTTTTCTTAAAGGAATTAGCTTCAAAACTTCAAGAGGAACTTGACAACGCTCGCAAATTGAGAGAGACTCAAGGGCAGATTCCAGCAAAGTCTGGCGGAGAGGTAAGGGAAAAATGTTCCTCTTTCCTTTGTGCTAACACAGTGGTATAATACAGGTAGCAGCTGAATTACAGAGAACAGGAAATGTACTTAGGAGAATGAAAAGCTGTGTCTTTAGGTGAGTTATGTTCAAATAGAATTGTACTTTTTGGTGATAAACAAACTTTCTTTGTTGTACTTTAACAAATTCCATAGAATTATTTTTTTCCCACTGGTAGTATTTTCTCAGCAATGATACCTATCTTCCATTAAAAATAAAACTGTTATGTGTTGTGCTGTTAACTGTGCTGGCTGTTGCATAACTCTGGTGTCTCTGAAGAAGCTGACACTTAAAATGATGGTTTTTTAAGGGTGGTATTCAAGAAATGGATAGTAATCTTCTATACCAACTGTGATACAGCTACAAGGAAACAGGGTCAATATCTTTGTTTATGAGCTCTGTCCTCATGATGGAGAGGAGATTTTTAGGCAAAACCTAATGTTCTTGTTCAATTTGACCCCAATTCCACAGTGAAAATTCAGTTGCAAGTCCACAGAGTTTGAAAAGCCACTAATATTTTTTTTCAAAAAGGCTTTATCTTGCACCTCACACTAGTATTCCTCTGGCCTTTAGAAGACAGGCTGAACTGGAAGTTAATATGGGGCCTCTTGCTTACTACATTGTGACAATGATGTTAAAGTATAAAGTCTCATACCTTGAATTCACAAGAATTTAAGCTTACAAAAGCTCTGTGTAGGTAGACTTGGCTTCACTGCAGTGCAATTCTTAGGCATTTTTTTTGTGTATATAAAAAAAATCTGGATAAAGGAGACTGGAGTTGTGCAATTACACAGGAAAAAAATCTATTTAGATTTTAAAATCTGAAAGTAGAGGGCATGTTATGAATGGTCTTCAGAAATGTTGGTAAAGACCCATTCCTTAGAAACTGAGTCATGAATAACAGTTTTGGTCAGCCTTAGTCTTAGCCACAGTCTGATTTTTATCTTAATTTTTAATTAAAGGAATTTTAAAAATAACCACATCTTGTCATTGAGAAAGTACAGAATGTAAATATTACTTGAATTTTCAGAAAGGAAAAAGAATTAAAAAAATCCCAAACAAGTGAAAAGATATTTAGCATGAGGCCTCTCTAGCTCTCTTCATCCTGAGGGCAACTGATGTCACAGCTTGTGCTTTTACCAAGTGCTCTGCTCTGCAACAAGGCGATTACTCCCTACATCTAAAAACACCAAGCTCAGCAATACAAAAGTTTGAGGATTCAGAAGGATAAAATGACAAAGAAAAAGTAGTCTGCATACTTCTGGCCTGACATGGGTCTTGATCTGTCTCTAGACTGGCATCTGAAAAATGCATGAGTAGATATGTAGTGCATAGTTGAGGAGGAGCCTTACAGAAAAAGAAAGGTGTTTTATAGACTTGGATAAATTAGAAATACCATCTTGCTGTCCTAAGGCCTCAAAGTGATTGACTTATCATAGTTATGAATAGAAATTACTGTAATTGTGATTTTTCTTTTATCTTTTCTGTGTCTGTCTGTATTCAGTTTTGCACTCTTGGTGCTTATTTAATCAAGCTGGGTCTGGGGTCCTACAGGGCATGTCCACTCCTTGTCCTGCATTCCCTTTAAACATGGTGGAAAAAGTTGTAAATATCCCTGGTGTGTCCTCTCTTTTTTTCTTTCTCTCCTGTGGGAGCTTGACTAAGCCCCATTGACCACCTTAGTGTTGTGAGCTTTGAAAGATAGAAGGGATTTAAAAACAGGGCTCGCTCTTCTCTGAAGTATCCTGGATGCAAAATGTCTACCTTTGTGGCATCCCTGAAGCTCAGATCAACTTCTTATGCAATTTCAGATGTAGGAGCTTGGTTTTTATGTTTATTCATCTTGCAGAAACGATCTTTAGTTTGTGGGAACTGCAACTGTTGATACTCCTGCTTTTTTTGGGCTTTCTGTGGTTTGCCTGTGTATATAGTCCCTTAGAGATGCAATAGGGTTGATATTTGTAGTTCTGCAAAGGTTAGCTCTTGAACTGCACCGTGTCAGAATAATATCAACCTCTTTACAACTTCCTGTAAAGTTGCTCCACTTCTTAGGCTTGTGGTAAATTGTCAGACTCACCAAACCATGGTGAAAACCTTCAAGCTTATTTGAAATCATTCCGGTTTTAATTACTGCCATAGTTTGCTTTTCAGAGGGTGAAGATCTTCCAGTTCCTTTTAGAGGCTTACTGTCTTGTCTTTCTGAATCTGCCTTGCCTGTGTTTCTTTCATGGCTATTTCTAGCCTGTATTACATGGCTTTTGAGTGTGAGCACTCCAGGAAAGATGACGGTTGCTCTATCCTAAGTACTATCCTTGTGATAGTTGCCAGGGTAGTCTACTGGTTTTATAGCTTCAAACTGATTTTGGACTGCTGGGATGCAAGCAGAATGTGTTGAGTACTCATGTGTATCAAGGGCCAACTATATCACACTTGTATCTAAACAGTCCAGATATTCAGAAACTTATCACATAACACAAGAGGCAGATTTGTGAAGGTGTATTTGATACTGCAGGAATTAATCTTTCTATAACATTGACCACCCAAGTGATAGCCTTAGTCAATTCAGCCAGATGTATTGCAAGTAAGATTCCTGAAGCAGTTTCCACAAAAGTGGTTGTCCAAATGGATGTCCCACTGGTCCCAAAGTTTGATAGCTTTGCCTCCACTACCAATAACAAACATGGAGCATGTATTTTTTTTAAGGCAGGTCTGTCTTTGGTTCCTTGGAGCAGCATGGCCAATCTCATGCTGAAAAGTCCTAAAATACGACTTTGCCTTATTGTCGCTTCTGCTCGGAGAGCTGGGAAGATAAATGAGGTAGCATTGAAGACAATTCTGAATGCATCTCCCTAGGAAGGTTTTCTTTTTTTTTTTCTGCTCGATTAATTAACATGGATCAATTTCCCAATTCAGTTCACTGTGTGACTGAATTAAGACTTGTGCTAGTATATGGGGGTGTGCGTGGGCAGCTGGGCTTTGTACAGAGAACAAGATCAATTCTTTTGGCAGTGATGCTGGTTTCTTCTGCCTTAGACTGATCAGGAAATTGTAGACAGAAGGACTGTAAGGTGGTAGCTGAAATCCTGGGTTTATTTATTTAAATGTTTGTAAATGAGAATAGAGGCAACTCTATCTTTTATAGTTTGTTTCATTTAGACAAAAAATCTACCCCAAGTGACTCCAAAATTGTGCTTTTGAAGTACAGTTTTCAAATACCAATGTCCAGTGTTTAAAAACCTTATGTTTATCAGCTGATGTATTTTCCCAAGCATACAGCTCCCGGTAATACCATTTTTTTACTAGTTTTTGGTTTGGCCAAAGTCATCAGTAGTTTTAAGACCTGCTGTTTGTGATGCATTGACATGCTGCAAGTAGAGATTGCCAGCCAAAAGAAGCCAAAAAACCATGAATGTGTACATCTTTCTAAATCTAAAAGAGCAAGAAAATTGTAAAAGATACTGAAGCAGAAGAGAGGTCCATAGCTGCATCCTGAGTAAGCCCATTTGGGTAATTTTATAGCAAAAATACACTTTGAGGAAGAGGATTATTTTCTTTTTCTTCTTTTTTTTTTTATTTTTCTTTTTTTTTTCTTTTTTCTTTTTTTCTTTTTTCTTCTTCTTTTCCCCCTTTTTTCTCCTCTTCCCCTTTTTTTCTCCTCTTCCCCCTTTTTTTCTCCTCTTCCCCCTTTTTTTCTCCTCTTCCCCCTTTTTTTCTCCTCTTCCCCCTTTTTTTCTCCTC
>JANIJG010018021.1:0-12709 GCA_024611175.1 Megaceryle torquata
CCTGCCCAACTCTCCAGCCTGTCCAGGTCTCTCTGAAGGGCAGCACAGCCTTCTGGTGTGTCAGCCACTCCTCCCAGTTTGGTGTCCTTAAACTATTAGTGAAGGTTGAAATTCTCACATGAGTTTAGGGCATTTAACCGTGCAAGGCAGAGGGGAACAGCAGTGTCAGATCTTCTGTCTCTGTGTAAAAGAAGCTATATCAGGTCATATCCAAACAGCTACCTCATCTGGTCTTCTGTTTTCCAGAACAGTTATAGGAAGAACTGGAAGAGCAAAGTGTGTAGTGTGATACTTCTTCCTTAGAATGTTTTTTCTAGTTTCCAGTTTTCTGTGGTTTGGGGCGTTCCTGAGTCATATGCCTTATGTTTGTAGCTGTTAACACTGAATGGGGAAAAAAAATGACCAAAAACCCCCTCTGGTTACTCCTTTTTCATGTCATTTCCCTTGCTCGTGATTTTGCAGATTTGTGCTGTCTTGCTCATAAGCATCACCCTGCAAACAAAGAAGCCCTAATCCACCTTGTTTTGTACATTGTACCATACATTGTAGCCCAATGTATAGTGGTCATTTCATACCTGTGATCTGCCTTGTTGCCATTCTTGTCTGCAATATCTCCAATTCTGGTATCACCTCCTGGGGATGAAGTGGATTGGAATTGATGTGGGTGCTTCTCGGATTTATACAGTGGCATTATTGTTCTTTTGTAGGAAATCCTAACCCTGTTTGCTTTCTTGATTCCTGCAGTCTACTGAACTGTTACTTGGTGCTGGCTGGGGAGGGTGTCAAGCTCAGTTTCTCTGGTTTTAGTTGACAGCAAGCTTGACCTTAACTTAAAAAGAAAACCAAAAAACCACCAACCAACCAACCAAAAAACACCCACAAAAAAATATACACACTCCCAGCCCCTGGAAAAAAAAAGTCCAACCAAAGAAATCCCCAAACCTTCAAAACAATTTCCTAGTTGCAGGGAAGAGCTTGAAGATGAGTCCTAAATATCCAGTTTGTAATAAATTCAACAGGACCTTTAAGTATATTATTTTTACAAGTTGTAATTGATGACCTAACCTCATTATTCTGGAGGTTTGCAGTGGTGTTTTTGAAGGCTTGTAGTTGGTAGCTGAGGTGAATTTTTGTTCTGCTTTTTACTAAGTGGAAAAACAAACAACAAAAACCCCAAAATGACCTGTCTGGAAGCTATTCAGAGGGGATGCAAGTTACAGATGTAGCAGTAGCAAAGAAGTGGAGCAGAGGATGTCAGTTATAAAAATACTTGTTGCTTCCTGGGCACTGCATCTGGGACTGGGAAGCACCTGGATATGGAGGTAAGAACAGAAAGAATAAGATAGCAGTGTGAAGAAGCTTGACTTGTAGGTGCTTGACTTTTGAAGTACCCTAAATATGAAAAACTCAAGGCTGTACCAGAGCATTAGTTTTCTGAACTACATGTTTAAATCTTTGCTCCAGAAATAGACTCAACAATTGTTATTCCAGGTACCAAAATAGAAGTCTGTTATATAAACTGAGGCTACTGTGGCTTTCTGCCTATGTTTGTATTCCCGAATGAGAGGTAGAAATGCTGCAGACCTGTGAAAGGGAAGAAACAAGCCAATGGTCTTCTCATGGTTGCTGCACAAAGATAAATCAACAGGAAAGGAAAGCTCTTGGGTTTTTTTCACAGCAGCATGACTGCCACCTCAAAGCACTTAAGAAAAAATACTCTTGGGATGTAATCTGAATTTACTGCAGAGGACTATCTAATCTTTTCTTTGTGACCTTCTTCCTGGTCCCATGCTCCTATACCTAGTTTGGTTATAGCCAGCAGATCTGCACACAGCCACAAGATGGTCATAGTTTTGGGGTTTGTCTCGAAGTATAAAGTTCTAATTTTTTTATTTTCCTGCTTGAAAACAATTCTGATGTTTTTTCCCCGAATGGGACTAGTTTGAGATTGTGTTCCTTTTGCCACTAATGTCTGTCAGAATGAAGTAGGTTAATGGATAGTAGGTCAGAGGGTGGGCTGCACAGAGCAGGAGGAGGAGGAGATGTTTCGATGTCTCCTCTAGGACAGGTGCAGTAAAGTGAGGGTAAGTGCTTCAGTCAAGTGAACGTTGCCCTCCTGCTGTGAGCCTCAAGTCATCTCTGGCAGTTGTCTTGTAGTATGGTAAAATATACCAGTTTCTGGGCGCTTGAGGGGTGGGTTGACTTCCCTCACCTTGCAGTCAGAGAACCCTCAGAGCTGGAGGAAGAAGGCGAACGTGCAAATGGAGTAGAAAGGGGGAGATTGAGAAGAAGCGGGGCCCCCTGCTCTTGGTGTGCTCAAGATCATAATCTGGCACAAGGAGTCCTGGGAGACCATGCCCTGCATCTTTAAGAGTAAAGACTTCTAGCTCTTGTGTCTTGTTTCTGTCCCAGTCTCCTTCCCACAAATGAAAATACTCTGTATTAAGAAAAGTTCAAAATCCCTCATAAAATTAAGGAAGACTTCCACTGGTCCTTGTGGGAAAAACCTGCTCTGCAATCAGAAAGCAAATCTGAGCTGATTCTCTCAATTGCAGGCCTTCCTCAGGTTGTGAAATTAAAGATGAGCTCAGTGTGAGTAGTCTCTGCTCTCTGTGGTGGACTTTTTATACTTCCCTGTCACCCTTGTTCTGCACAGCTGAGGGGCAGAGCCACAACTGAAATGTCAGCAATAATCTTTTCTGCAACATCCAGCATATACTTTAATAACCAACAAATTTTGGTTATGCAAATACTGTGCTCCTCTTCCAACCACAAAAAAACAAATTTGACTGGCTGTCACTGAAGTCCTTTTAAAAATTGTCTTTTTCCTTGTTTTTCCTTCTAGTCACGTGAGAAATAAAGTATTTCCCTGCCCTCCTATTTCTGTAAGTGATTTGTTAACTGTAAAAGGAAGAAATAGTGATTAGTGCAATAACTTTAATGCTTGTGACTTCCATTACACCACCTATGATTCTGGGGAACTTGAATCCTTCCTTGCTTACAGCTCTACTTTGTGTCAAAGTGTAACAGACTTCCTTTCTTCCTTTATGTAGGAAAAGGCTGATAAAAAGTAGTAACTGTTAGGACACAGTTATCTGTACACTAGTGCTGTTACTGAATATTTATTTAAAAAAACCCAACTCTAAGCCACTTTTTTTGTCCTTAAATATAACCAAAATACTATTCATGTTTTATTAATAAAAGTCTTGCATTCTGAAAATATTTGAAGCTACTTTTGAGTAGGATTTTTCTCTCCAACTTAAGCTTCTAAAAATCAGATGCACAAGTTTGGACTAGTGACTTTGAGTTCCCTCTTCAGAGAGTGAAGCAGGCCAAAAATTAACTCTGCCTGTTTTTTTTCCGACAACCGAAGGGAGTTATGGGTGACTAGCTCAAACTTGTGTGTCTAAATTTTAGACCTTTGTGAGGAGAGATGAGTCCTACTATTCATGTTTGGTCTGGAAGAAACGCATGTTTTGAAATGTCAGTAATTGCATAGTCCTTACTTGGTTTAGGTTTGAGCTTGAAGCTTGTGGGATGTGGCTCTGCTGCTTGGATATCAAAAATAACTCTCCTTGGTGATCTTGTAGCAATGAAGAAACAACTTTTCTTGCATCATGGAGAAACTTTTAAAAGAAAACTTAAAAGGTGATTTTAAGTGGAAGTCACCAGCGGCAGGAACAGGACAAAATCTTTTTAGCTGTTTGGGCCTGTTTGGTAGAAGTTCACTGATAAGTTAATTGAAAGTTCATCTGATTTGCTATAAGAATATGCTTTCCTAGGGGTGAAGCTCATTTCATGCCACTTGCCTAGGTAAATATATGTTATTTCTGTCAGTCTAAACGTTTGCTTTGCTTTCATCTAAGCCTTTGCAGTCAGATGCTGAAAGAGTCCAATATGCAGGAGAATTTCTTTAGTCCTTCTTGAAATTGATTTCTGTACACTAATAGGATTACTCTCTCTAGGAACAGATTATCCTTGAATACACATGGCCTTTTAGCTAAAATGGGGGTAAAGCTGGTTCCTAAAATTCATCCACCAAAACAAAAGTTTAGTGAATCATGGTAAAGATTCCGTTGTACTTCAGAAGAGCTGTAAAAGTTTGTTTGAAAAGTGAAAGAGGGAATAGCTCTTAATTTTGGTCTCTCCCTTTTTGTCTAGACATGAACAGAACATTTCCAGATAATGTAAAATTCCGCAAAACTGCTGACCCTTGTTTGCAGCATACGCTCTACAACGTATTGGTAGCGTACGGGCATCATAATAAAGCAGTAGGATATTGTCAGGTATGTAATCACTGGGTTTTGACCAACGCTGCCTTTCACTGATGGTAAATGTTCTTGTCCATCCAAATGTGCTTTTCTAAAAGAAGATCTGCACACTTTCTGTTTTTTCAAGTGTCCCAGGCTGGGGGAAATGAATCACTTCAGGCAAGATCAAATGTTCTTGTGGGTTTCTTTGTGGCCTTTTTTTGTAGCTGGATGGGTCATGTTTGGTTCCATTTGTTAGCTGCAAAATGGATGTTTTATCACACATGGTTGTATCAAGATTAGTTGCTTCAGAGAGGAAGAGAAAGTCACTTTGCCTGTCCTTCTCCCTCCCTCCTGCCATCCTTCCCAAAATGGTCCTTGGTATGTACAAGGCATCATGAGAGCTGAATTTCCTCTGTTTTCACTGTCACATTTTTCAGACTACAGGAAGACCAGCATTCATGCAGCATCACATAGCTGGGGGGTGGTAGCATTTATTTCATGCCATCTCCCAGTATGGACAGGCAAGAAAATTAGTTTGAAATGCAACCTGGTACAGTTTAGATGGCAAGAAAATCAAAGAGAGGGATTAAACCAAAGAAGGCAATGTAACCAACCCCAGCCTTCATAGCCTGTAAATATTTAAGAGTAATTTTCTGTTAGCTTAGGAAGACTTTGGGGGCATCTTGCACATCAGAGGGAGCTGTTGAATATTGTCCTGATGCGCTGTGTTGTTACGGTTGTCAGCTTGTTTACAATGGAAAAGACATACATAAAAAATGCTTAAGAAAGTGGACTACTGTGCATGTAAATCAGTAATAGTGCCATAACTTAGCAATGTTATGGTGGAGACAGGCAAAAATGTGCCTGACATTGAGGCAATGAGTTTACAGGGAATACTGGTCCGTGACCTGTGTGTTCTGTATGCCACTTCTCCAGTCAGCGAGTGTCAGTAATGGTTATGAAAGCTGCCCAGCTGGAATTTGGCCAGTCATGACTTGGCTACTTTTCAGAAGTTTTTCTGGTATCTCTTCCAATCCCCCCACTTCCTGGTGCTTACCTTCTGTTTGCACCTTGAAAGGCAGGAGCTGTAGTGGCCAGTCATTGACTAGCATGTGGAATACTGAAGGTATTATGGAAGCAAATGGTTTGTACGCACTCATTTGATGAGTTAAGCAGCAGTAGCTTGTAAGGGATGAAACTGTAACCTTTTACTGGAGAAAGTGTGGGTCAGGCTTTCTGCTTCTGCAACTGTCTATCTGCAGGTGTGTTTGTGTTTGTACACATCTAATACAGCTGTGGTTTGCTTCTGGTCAAAGCAGTCTTCTGTTACATTGGGACAGAGCTTTGGGATTTCAGAAAAAAATAAAACCAAAACCCACCAAAAACAAAACGGAGACTTGAAGCTAAATTACAGACTACTAAGCTTTGTCTTTTCATTTTCCTTGCCTCGATCTTTGTTACAGTTCTTGTTAGCTGTCATCATGCAGGTTGAACAGTTGGTCTTTATTACTATATTTTACTTAATATGCCCACTTTGTAGCACTGTAGTAATTTAGCCCCTATCAAATGGACTAAGATAGACATTCTTCAGTGTATGCATCTTAAAACCCTTCTTTTTATTTCAGGGCATGAACTTCATAGCTGGATACCTGATTCTTATTACAAAGAATGAAGAGGAGTCCTTTTGGTTGCTAGATGCTCTTATTGGAAGAATATTGCCTGGTATGATAAAAGCATGTATTGGAGCTTGGCTTTTATTTTATCTTTGCATTCTTCTCCATTCTTTAGAGGTTTTAGACGTTAAAAGGGACTTGCATGGACCAAAGATTTTCTACAGTCCTGGAAACACAGGACAAAGACACAGCGCACAGTGGTTTATGTGATTGTTAATTTGCAGACTGACTTTTCACTCCCTACTTTTACCTGGTAGGTAGATGTGTTCCTGTATCAGTATGTTGCTGGGGAAACAGACTTGCAAAGGTGCCTAGGATTTGGCACTTCTGGTTGCAGGAATGTGATAGGAGACACAAATGAAGCAGTGACTGCAGAGCAGAGTGAAGATGGGAGATGTGCACAGTGTGAGCGCTGAGCCTGAGGAAGGAATTCCCAGTGTCCTGGCTGGAAGCAGCGTGAACTTTCTTCAGAGATATTTGGCAAGGTGGTGGTAGTTTCTGCTGGGAACAGTAGTTTCTGCTCTGTCCCCCACTTCTGAGCAGGGATGTCTTGGGCACTTTACGTGTCATAATTTTGCAACAAAGTGAGAAAACATTAAAATCCCTGTCTCTCTCTGTATGCAGAGTTCTTGTCAAAGCTCTGTTACAATCAGTGGTGATCTAGCCAGGCTGGTCTACAGAAGCCAGAGGGAAATTCAGCACACCCTAAGCTATAGACAATACTTATGTCTGCTCAGTTCAGCAGCTCTGTAGGTTCCCTTGGCTGGATCTCTGGGTTTGCAGGAGGTGTTTACACACTGAATTTTGCCCCATGTATGAGCTGAATCTCACCACATGTCTGAGGGAGTTTAAAAGCAGAAGCAGACATCAGGAGCAGCTGTGTTTTATAATCCTATCAAATACATTTGGGAATGTTCTTTCTTGGGATTTAGTTATAGACAAAAAGTGGTTTCATCGTGAATTCCCATTAGCATTGCACAGGACTGACTACAGCTACACCCTTAATGCAAAGCTGTACTCAAAATGGAAGACTCATCTGTCTATAAGGAGGCTCTGAAAATCCCTGTTGGCCAAGTTTTGCTTTTGAACTGATCTTTATCCCAAATGGTTAGAGGCTGAATTCAGTATTACAATGTCAACTAAGTGCTGGCCAAGGACATCAAAGTTGATACTTTGATTTTTGCTTCTTTCTGTTCTTCTTTAAGATTAAGCAAGAAAAAAAAATAGTATATGTTTTTTGCTTCCTTATTGAACAGAAGGGAGACTTTGAGACAGAAGGAGAAAGGGTTGAGGGAGTCTTTTACTACCTTTTAACAACTGTAAGAAATTAGCTTTTACACTGAATGCGCCCTGGAGGAGCTCAGGTTTTCCTTGCATATGAGCAGAGAGGTTGGACTTTGTTTGCAGATTGAAAGAGTAGAGACAGACAGGGAGCTCTATGATTTGTTAAATCAATCTGCAAATATTTGAGGGTTTGCAGCCTTGAAGTTTACTTTCAAGCTATAAAAATAGTGTCAAGAAATCAACTGTGTCTGCTGCTTTTGTTCAGCCTTGAAAGCTGTAAGCTGTGCAAACAGGTAAGAGACTGGAGGGCTGCTGTCTGCCATGTGACCTGCCACTGGCTGACAGGGGTGAATGTCTTTCCTTTGATGTCACTGTGTAAGGAACTCAGGAAAAGGCAAGTTTCATGGCAGAGTGGTATGTGGCAACTTTTTCTGATAGCCTTATATGTTTTTATTTGGAGCAGGGGAATAGATTCATAATTTTTTTTATTTGTTGTTTTCGGTAGGGAGGTTTGTCACAGTGCCTCTAGTTCTTGTATATCCTCCTTCTACACTTTGCTGATACCTACATGGCAAAAATTGCCCTTGTTTTTCCCTCTTAGTTGTTGAATTTATCTTATGCCAGTAGCACTGGCGATAAGAAGAAACTTGTGATGTGAAAGGCAATTACTGTTTGTAAAGGAGACATAACTTTAAGTTATATTTATAGATATATTTTTACTACCCTGTAACAAGAGTCTTGTTACAGACTTTGGCCTGGGTTCAGCACATCCAATGCAGGCATCCATCTGAGGTGCTGAAGTTAGAAACATGTGTGCTTATGTTTCATTGATAGTCAATGGGAAAGGGATTTCTGATTGGAAATGCTGATCTGAGTGTGCCCCTTTCCCCACCGTAAGAGAGCTTGATGTGTCCCTTCCAGCTTGGGTCCCTCAACAAGAGCCCGAGTTAGGTAGTATGAATCTTTTATGTTGTAAAAATATTTGCATTGAGTAATACAAAGCTTAATTGTCAGAAAACATATCACTCAATTTTTCCTCAGTTTTTCACCATCCCCCCCCCTTTTATTCTCACTATCCTCCTCTATCATCCTTGAATTGTACATGTATAAAATTTGAAGTATGACAGATAAAATAATTGGCCTAATTTCAATGAAATATTATGTGTATGTATGTGAGAGAGAGAATCAGACAGGCAGATGCTATCCATAAAGAAACATACTCAGGTGAGTGAGTGCTGCCTTTCTGTTATTACCTCAAGGTACAGCACATTTCAGTTTAAAGCCCTATAATCATTTGTCAGGGAAACAGGGAAACACTGTTTATTCTCCAGATCCTCAGAGGGAAAAGTGGCAATCATTTGTTGGATGTTAACAATTCGATTGGCCAACATTTTTCCTTTAGCTTTATTGCTAATGCTCTCTTATTGATCTGTCTGCATTATAATCTACATGCTTTCCCCTTTCATTGCAACAGATATGCCTCCAGGTCATGTCCTTATTTTTGAGTGTGTCCTGTCACTGTCAGTTAAAATTAGGACAATTTAGAAATCCCTTTTCTGCCCTCTGCAGTGTCCCTGTGAATCCCATGCATTTAATTACATTAAACAGCCTGATGCTGACAGTGGTTTTTTTGTTCAGCAGATGAACCAAACCAGCCATGGATCAATGTCATTGATTGAAAAATGTAGAATGTGACTGATGGGAGAATTAGTAGCAGCTTTTTGGGGAAGTAACAGAGAAGGGTTCCCTAGGCTATGGCTCAACTCCCCATTTGTGCTGGTTTTTTTAGGTCTGGGTGGAGGTACATACCATAGGATGAAGGTGTGACTGCTCCACCCACTGACAGGAGGGGGACGACTTGGGAATGGGACCCCATCAGTGAAGATTTTCTGTCTGGATTGTTCTGTTACACCCAAGTGGAGTTAGCACAGCTGGAAGAGTGAGCCAGCAAAAATGACGCTTTGGTTTGTTGGTCTATGGAGCTGTGTTCCATTCATCTGGCTGAACATAGCCCTGCTGGGTACAGCTGGGTGAGGCCAGAAAGATCCTGCTTCTGCTGAAGGCAAGCCTGTTGTGTCTGTCAGCAGCTCAAACAGGGATTTGGAGGGATTAGGAGCATATTTTGTTTAAAAATAGCAATGGGAAAGAGAATTATTTGTTTAACTGAAGTTTTGGGTGTTACCAAGATCTTTTATTCCCAGGTTCCTATGGCTGGAGCAGACAGTGTTGCCCACAAGTAGCAGTATGGATTCAGTTCAAGCTCAGAGTGGATGTGTCTGTGATTTGTATTCATTGTAGCTCTAGTGTTTCTGTTCTGTTCATAGAGAAACTTTTTCTGATGATCTGTTGAGGAAATATTGGGGAGGTTGCTTCAGAAAGCATCAGCTAGGTGGGATCTTTTAACCGTGGTACTTTTGGTATGTAATTTAAGGAGTGTATTTATCATGTTTTATATATTTGTGGTTAAAATGGTGAGTTTAAAAGAAGAAAAACTTGACTATTTGGATTTACCTTAGCATGACGAGTATGCTTATATACAGCACTTAAAAATATCCCTCCCATCTTCAGTTGTTCTCAGCCTGAAAGCAGCAGTGTTTATCAAACCATAGTTAATCTAATGGACTATTCTACTGGAGTTATTTATTCTGACTGAAAGCCAGTTGTAGAGCACTCTTCCAGTGGTTAAGAGATCTTACAATTTATGCACTAGGCTGTTCATCGCTGGTTTTGTACCCTTTTATTCTTCTGCCAATGCTGACTTCTGAGGTTAAGAAGAAATCCACCTCTCCCTTGCGCTTACCTTTCCTGTATTTGTAGAGTACGGTCAATTCATTTTGCAGTTCTTTCATATTACTTAACTGCTTCAGTCAAACTCTTCTCTTGTGTCAAATTCTTCTCTGTTCGTATGTTAGCCTAAAAAAAATATTTTTCTTTTTAACTTGATCACAGTGGCACCCTTTTATTTCCAGTGGGAAATCTGTGAGTGCCTTGTGCAGCGGCATTATTTCTCTCGCACAGATCTGAGAGGAAGAACTGTAGGATCTCCCTTGCCTTTTGTTCTCTTGTGGCACTCTGGTTTTGATTTGCGATTTCAAGAAAAATGTATGTGCTGTTTCTGCTTTTTCATTGTCAACAGATGTGTTCTCCACAGCTTACAGGAATTTGTAACACCTTTCTGCTGAAGTGTATTTGCATATTTTTGTCCTTGTTATTTTAAATATCATCACGTCTCTCTTCCTCTGATCTCTTCATTATGTTACTCTGTTGTACCTTGTCTCTCCGTTTAGGATTGTTAACAAATACCAGCTTTTTCTTTTTCTCCAAAGCTGTTAAGAAAAATCTTAAACTGGGTGTAGCCCTACAAGCATTCTTCAAGGATCAGTTGTGTAAGAACCTTCCTTCAGCCTGGTAATTTTTAGCTTTTTTGGTTTCTAAAATTTTTTACCCACACGTACTGCCTGGTGAATTAGCAATAATCAAAAATAAGAACATATTTTTGAATGATAAAAGTAATAGACTTCACTGAACTTACTGGCATTATCTGCAAGGACATAAGGTGCAATGCAAGATAGCACTTTAGTGGGTAACAGCAACTGCTGGTTAAGGCAAATGTTTGCATGTTGAGATAATAGAGATCTGACCCGTTGCCTGGTTGAGCTCTTTGTGGTTCTCAACTGTACTGGCCATAGATTTGCAGGCACTGTTGCATAAGAGATTAGGCATAGTAAGAGAGAAGGATATTTGAACTGAATAATAACACAGTTATGTATCAAACTCTTGTATATCCTTCTCTCTCAAGTGGTTCATGTTATAACATTCTTTAAATTCCCATCATACAGAATTCCAGGTCTGAAAGGAAGGGCCACTTGAGAAATGCAAAATGCTGTAATACCTTTACAATATTTCTATTTAGACTACTTGCTTTTAGTTGCAGTTAAGCATGTATTTATTTCATTGTTGTGGCCAAACTTATTTTAATACCCTGATTGGGTGTTGCCAGGGAACCTCTGAATGCAGACCTGTCTGGGAAGCTGCATCTTTTAAGACCCACTTCTCCAAAGGGGAGGGGAATTTCATTTCACATGAAGTGTTTTATTCATCTGTGCAGGTAAAAGATACACCTAGACCTAAATAGTAGTAATATTGAGATGAATTTGCAGCCTGTGAAGGAGGCTACTTGTGATAAAAAGCAGGTCCTTTCACAGAGGAGACTTGAGCACCACAGGCATGTGCCTTTGGTGTGGAAAGCTCCTTGCAAGGCTGTGCATAACATGCGTGAGCTCATGTCTACAAAGCAGTTTTTGATAACCAACTTTTTTTATAGCACCATCAACCCAGAAAATTTCAGTGGATTGATCTGTTCTGAGCTGTTTGCTTATCTTCCTCCTCTGGCAGCATCCAGCTACAGGCCATGAGCTGGCAAAGTTCTCACTCATCCTTAGAGTTGTGTGATCACACATGAAGTTGTTGTGGTGCGTGCCTCTGAATGACATCACATCTACCACTAGGAGAGAGGAATGCTTGGCTGGTGGACTGAATTTGGAGTTTGGAAATATGGGACTCTAACATGATTTCCTGTTAATCAGCAGCCACGATGAGAGCATTAATCTTCGAACGTTAGAGGTCGGTTGTATTTACCTAGGAGTTAAGCATGCAGTGTCCTGTTAAGCTGAAGATGGAATGTAGGAGTCATCAGGTGCCTGTATTTAGAAACCATCATAAGCCTGAAATGCTTATTACTTACAAATCTGAAGTGCTCAGGGATTTGGGAGAGTTGAACAAGAAGGAAGTAACTGATTTATTTCTTCTTTAATACATATATTTAGACATCTGGAATAAATTATTTCCTAGATGTATTTTATATGCACAGCCCAAAACCCTCCAGTCAAAGGCCTCATCAGTAAAAGAACAATCTCAGTATTTAGTAGGTAGCTGGGTAGAAATCTTAGTTTTGTCATATACAGGAAGCTTCTGTTTTAGACAAGAATATACACATTGTCAGCTTTAATTTGGTGAGGAAACGTTTTAAGTTTCAGCAATGCAGCAAAAGGACCCAGAACGATTAAAAATGCTGAAGAATATTGTCTTCCCTGATATGGCTGTATTTACACTGGAAGCAGGACCTAATTGACTTATTCTACCTAAAAAAGTCAAGCATGCCTCTTCCCTTCTGGCAGGCGAGCCTTCTATCACTACTATTTCATTATGCTGAACTTGAGCTATCTTCACTAGGCCTTCTGTGGTACTGCTCTGGGGGGACTGTGGCCTTTGGCTGGCTGTGCAGGCAGTGCCTTAGCCTGATTATCTCCCCGGTAAATCAAAAGCCACCAGTAAAATAAACTTTTCAAATGAAATCTTTGCTCAGTTATGGCTGATCAAAGGTAGAATTCCCTGGCTCTGCCTACAAAGGGTGGGTAGAATGGTGAAAACACAGAAGTGTGGGTTTGAGGGAAGAGGTGTGTGTCCTGTCCACACCCACCCGCCCCCCAGGCCCGCCCC